>OX381711.1:7824123-7908202 GCA_947462335.1 Harmothoe impar | reverse complement strand
GAATGTGGTAGATTTGTTAAGGAGCTGTAATATACTCTCCATAATTGATAGTGCTGCCACCTAGTGTGACACGGAAAAGTCATCTACCCAATTGAAGTTGAAAAGTCACGTCTTTTAAACGTAGATGTATGTAGAATTTTTACGTCTGAATGAGGTAGATCAACGTAAATAAGACGTCTACATCTGTTGAACGTAAATAAACCTTAACGTTTTGACGTCTACAAACCTTCTAAAATTACCAATCTCAAACCTCTGAGCTACGTTGGAACTACGTAGCGTGTTTACTGGGAAGGCACCCCCCCCGTAGGTAAAGCCCCCCCCAAGGCACCCCCCCCCCCCAGGTAGGTAAAGCCACCCCCAAGCCCCCCCCCCCCAGGGTAGGTAAAGCCACCCCCAAGGCACCCCCCCCCCAGGTGGGTAAAGCCATCCCCAAGGCACCCCCAGGTAGGTAAAGCCACCCCCAGGCACCCCCCCAGGTAGGTAAAGCCATCCCCAAGGCACCCCCCCCAGGTAGGTTAAGCCACCCTCTAGCCACCCCCCCCCCCCCCCCCCAGGTGGGTTAAGACACCCCCAAGGCACCCCCCCCAGGTAGGTTAAGCCACCAGAAGGTAGACTCCCCAGGTAGGTAAAGCCACCCCCAAGGCCCCCCCCAGGTAGGTGAAGCCACCCCCAAGGCCCCCCCCCCGGTAGGTGAAGCCACCCCCAAGCCACCCCCGAGGTAGGTAAAGCCACCCCAAGCCACCCCCCAGGTGGGTAAAGCCACCCCAAGCCACCCCCCCAGGTAGGTAAAGCCGCCACCCCTAAGCCACCCCCCCAGGTGGGTGAAGCCACTCACCTGGCTCCCTATGTTTGTACAATCTGACTGTATATTCAACTGATATAAATTGCAAAGCTCTATGCCTAAATCTTGATAATCTAAATCATAAATCTAGATCATCTGAGATTAAGGCTGTGTCTCACGACCTTGGGACAATGTTTTTGTCTCTGACTGGGTGCCGTCTCTGACCAGGTGCCGTCTCTGACCGGGTGCCGTCTCTGACCGGGTGCCGTCTCTGACCGGGTGCCGTCTCTGACCGGGTGCCGTCTCTGACCGGGTGTCGTCTCTGACCGGCTTGGCTTGATAAGGTCAAAATACTAACAGCAGGAGGCTAATTATAATTACAACTATGATTATATAACAACCGCCATAACGTTTTTCCAAATCCTTATATATATGAGTATAATTATTTTTAAAACACCTTTTTCTGACACCTGGTCAGAGACGGCACCCGGTCAGAGATGGCACCCGATCAGAGACAAAAACATTGTCTCAAGGTCGTGAGACACAGCCATAAGCAAACATCTGAATAATGTTAACAATGGTATAGTGTAGTTGTGTATACTGGGCTAACTATAGTTTACTCTTCTGTGGGTAAATAAACGTCCGGGATAAACGTTAATCAGACCTAGATCTGTGCGAGGTAAATATACCTTAACGCTTTTACGTTGACAAACTTAGTAAAACTACGCAGTTCAGACCAAAAATGGACGTAGAATTACGTCAGAACTACATATCTGTGTTTATTGGGGTGTTACTACAATTCAAATGAGGGGGGTGAAAATCTTTCGGTGCCTTCAGCAATGGGGGCAACACTAAATATTCCATGTGCGCTTGAGGGGCGAAGGGTATAAAAAATCTTGATAAATAAATCACAAATCCCTTGTTTCCCAGATGCAGAGTAATGACCAGAACATGTGGGTGGAGAAGATTCGTGAGACAGTGCGTGAGTTTAACGGGAACGCCGCAAGCGGAGGTCACATGACCACCGGACTGGGACCCGCGGGGGCCGAGGGGAAACTCTCCAAGCTGGACTATGATGTACCTCTGCCGGATGATTATTGACCCTTTAAGGGCGGATGTAGCTGAAAGATGACATTTGTCGTCAGGATGCACCAATGCGGCCCCAGCAAGTAACTTGCCAGTGCTGCATTGTGCTGACGTGTCTCAACCCCATAGGGTCGGCATGATCCTTGAATGCAGCACTGGCGAGTAACTTGTCAGGGCTGCATTGGTCATGATGCATTAATGCATCATGCCATCCTCAAAGGGTTAAGCTTAGGATATCAGCACTATTTGAGGAAAATCAATTTTTTTGGTGTGCTGATATTTCGCTGCATGCACTCTTTCAATCTCTGTGCCTAACTTTTCATAAAAAATGGACCACTTTTGGAAACATTTTCTTCAATGTTTTAATACCAATACTTAAATGAATATTCTGGAAAGCATTATTTTGAGTTAATCATAACTCATCTAGATTCAGAGATTGAATATAAACATACACCGGTACTATTTTCCATACTAGGAGGCAGAAATGTGGTGTGTGATGAAAGTCTTTTTCATTTTACAGAATACTTTTATGTCGTGTCAGAACCGAGGTAGCAATTTCTGCAGAGAAGTGTAGTAAATATCGTAGAAAGTATTGAAGATTTAAATAGTAACAGTTAATGGAAAAAAGAAGGATATTTTCTTCACGGCAATGTGGTGTGCAATGTGAGAATGTATGTTACAAGATTTACATGACTGATATCCATTTAGTGGATAATCTTTGTGATTGATGATAAGCATGTGGTATTATATCAGCTTTTGAATTAAGTGCCTTAAGGTTTAACATGCTTGTGCAAGAAAAGGATAAATTTAATGGAATGTATAAAGAATGAGAAGTGAGACTGGAGAGAATTGAGATCTTTTATAAGATGGCAATAAGGGACCATTCATTTACTGCCAGCTGGGGGGAGGGCTTGTTAGATGTAAGTGGGATAGTCACATTGGAAAATAGAGTCCTCGGGGGGGGGGGGGGTCGCAAGACAAGAATTTAAGCCTCCATGCTCAGGGTTTAAAGATGAATAGGTCCATTCAAGTACTTGCCGGGGGGGGGGGATTAGTCGGGGGGGGGGGGGGTCTGGGCTTATTGGGTAGTGGTCTAAAAAATAATTACTGACTTTGGAAAATCCAAGAGGCATGAAATAAAAATATCAATAATGAATCGTCCCTAAGACCATACATTTGTATTGATTTTTCATCATAAGGGAGTGTTCATTTATTAATTACAGAGGGGGGTGGTGAGATTTCACGCGGAGGGGCGAAATTTTTTTACGCCCCCTCCTCGAGAGCGCGTGGAACGTTTCGCGCCCCCCTCACTGAAGGCGGCGAAAGATTTTCGTCCCCCCCCTTTGAACTATAGTAACGCGCAGGCTTTTTTGCTAAAAAGGGGCTTATATTTTTACGCCCCCCCCTCAAGAGGGGTCAGAATTTTTTACGCCCCCCCCCTCAGGAGGGGTCGGAAATTTTTACGCCCCCCCTGTAAATAATAAATGAACACTCCCTAATGTTGCAACGCAGCACCAGCAAGTAGCTTGCTGTATTGGTGCATCATTCTGAACCTTTAGGAACATAGTATCAAGCATGTTTCATATCCATACCATAAAGCTGGGATATTTGTGGTGCTTGATTTAATGAGGAACAAGACATAGAAAGGAACTAATCATTGAAAAAATGTGCACAATTTTAAGACTTACAGAATGTGTATGCAATATGTATGTATGTATGCTTGTAAAACCGTTAAAATCATGGTGAGAGGCAACACTTTGTACAGTAATATTGTCAGTGCTTCACAGCCAAGAAATGTAAAATGGGGGGGGGGGGGTGCGTACACTTTTTCTCACTCCCCCCCCCCCAGGTGGAAAATTTTGCCCACCAGTGTATTAAAGGTCCCTCTTTGACACGCCCTTTGAAGCATAATTATACTCGGCGTCAACTCTTGAAGAAAAGTGGTAAGGTACAACACTGTCATGGGGGCTATTTATATACATTAAAAAAATAAAAATACTATAGCTACTAAAACTTGCTTATATACTACTAATCCATTCTCCTTCTGATCACCTATGGGTCAAACCTCGATGGGCCTCTTAATGTTTTAATGGCACTAGTGGATGTCATCTCGGGGGAATGAGGACAAGAAAATCTTTCCAATCTTAAAATGGCAAATCTTAAAAACTTAAGATTCTTAAATTCAAGATTCCAAACACCAGGTGGCACCACTGTATTTTAGCTGGCACAGTTGTCTATAGTTGTGTTTGATATCAGTTTGGAAAAAGAAAGAGAAAAAGTGAAAAGAAAGAGAAAAAGTGAAAAGGGGGTTTGGGACAGAGCTGCTGATATAATACAATATTACCGACAATAAGTAAAAAATAAAAAATGGGTGGCGCCACCTCATGTTAATCCTGTATACTAAATGTCTTCAATCTTCTGTAGATAATTTAAAAATAATCTTCAATAAATCGAATCAAAGTTTGGAAGATTTTCTTGTCCCCACTGGAGTATGTCCCAATGATCGTTTTAATGAATTATCCACTTTGTTGTCACGATGCATTAATGAGAACTGCGGAGGGGGGGTACGAGCGTGCGGCTGGGACTCTGACAAGCCCTTACCCTTGGCTAGAGGGGTTTTGGTCAAAAGCGCCTTGGTTTTTGAAAATTTAGCGGAAACGTGCATCTTTATTATAGTGATTTTGGTCGCAAGTGCCTTGTTCAAAGAGATTTGCCAAAATTTGACTCTCAGTTACAGGGATTTCCATGAAAATTGTCAGTTTTGGCATGAATTTTGGTGAAGTGACCCTTGGCTAGAGGGATTTGGTGAAAACCGACCTTTGGCTAGATGGATTTGGTGAAAACCGACCTTTGGCTAAAGCGATTTTGGTGAAAAGATGACACTTGGTTAGAGGGATTTTGGCAAAAAAAAAAACAGCCTTGCCAGCCGCACACCTGTGTACACGAAATATACCAAGTGCCCCCCCCCCCTCCCTGTCTTCATACTGACCCTGTCGGAGTGCATCTATATTATAACTCGTAGGGTTGGCATGACGCAGTAATGCAGCCCTAGCGACAATTAAAGGACATAGCACATTAAGGCACTGTGCATTCCAGAAAGGGTGAACTCTCTAAATAATCTTATTAGTAATTACAACATTTGCAACTCTGTGATTGATTTAAACAAACCATGATATTATAATGTGTGGCAGAGTTGATTCTCATGTGAATTAAATAGTTGAATGTTTGAAATGACATTGATATCTGACTCAATGTCCTTGAATATTTTAAATAATGATACTCATATTTATTTTTATACCAATTATCTTTCAAACGATGATGGTCTTGAAAAAACAACTGTGCTCTCATATTACTCTTTTTCCAAAACTTTATTTTTACTGAGAAACATAGGCCTATAAGGTTTGATGTGTCATGTATATGATCTGTTCTCTGTATCTTTAGCTATGCATAATACCCCCAATAAAGTACCTGAAGATAACTGGATACGTCTTGTTGTATTATCTTGTATAATTATAAATATAAGACTAAGAGGAATATATGCTGTTTCAAGTGGTTCGATTAATTGTTAAATGTTTATTTCAGAAAAGGGAAGTAAACAAGCCCCGTACATTAACAGCCCGTAGGTATGCATCGATGGGTATAGGAATCTGGACCTATACCCTGTGGGTCCGCCATTTTATATTTCGCTGGTTGTGGTTAAACCCACTGATGAGACATCCCACTATGGGTACAATTAGGGGACAAACAGGGGACAGGCTAGTAACAGTCTTATCAGCTCTTATCAGTGCTGCCCACCGCAACCAGCTCCAGTCCCGACTAGGCCCTGTATAGTAAATTTTGGAAATATTTCATAACTTCGTGTTCTAGTTCTAGTTGGGATATTTGCTTTGATAACATCGAGGATTTGCTGATTTTGATGCACTAAACCCTGAGTCTCAGGGGTCAAAGGTCAAGGTCATTCTAAAAACCTAATTTCCCCCAAAAATTCAATGAATTGTGTATAATTACTAGGGAAAAAAGCTAGCTGTTTATTCTTTTTTTTCACCATATGCTCGTAGGGTCGGCAAAAAAGGAAAAAAAAGGTTGGGAGTACCTTTACACCAACAGACAGAAAAGTAAAGGTGTCAACTGTGTCTCCGACGTGGCTCTGGTAAAATAGAGAGTCAAACTGCTAATGACTCTGCTTATATGAAGGGTCAACATTAGTTGACTCTGTACGATCAGTGTCAACTCAAATTGACTCTGTACTATCAGAGTCAACTAACATTCATGCGGTCCATTTTGGCAGGTCTGCTTTCCTCAAAGAATTCTTTGTTCTGAGTAGATTGATGCCCTAGTTAGCTAGTTGGCTTTTCTGATATTTCAAGGGAAAAAGAAAAAGAAAAAAGAAAACTGGGGTGCGGGGATGGAGCCCCCGAATTATACAACAGCAGCACCAACTAAACAGCACTCTTTACATTGTCTAATGGGACAATCCCTCATCACCATAGGCCCTAGTTAACAGGCTCAAACACATGTGGCTGTGTGGTCCTGCTGCTAGCATACAGGGTACTTCTCGTTGCATTGGGACCCCTCAAAGTTTTTAAATAACATTACTCATTGAGCTAAAAAAAGGCAAAAGCACTACGTATGCTATTGGCTGTTTAGTATCATTGCATGAGTCCCGGTGGAGCAGTCGGTTAGCTGTTGGGCTCAATGTTCTGAGGTTGTGGGTACGGATCCTGCTAGATACCCGGGTTCTCAAAGAGAAAAAGAGCTCTTAAATATCCAGCTCCTAGGGGTGTATATAAGGCTCAGTCTCATGAGTTTGTAACAATTCAAACGTCTTTGACCGGGTGTCGTCTTTGACCGGGTGTAGTCTTTGACCGGTGTAGTCTTTGACCAGGCAGTATTAAAATGGCAGAAATAAGGCTTATATAGTAAGAAAAGCGGGGAAATAGTGCATCCATTTATTGATACACATTTATAGCAAACATAAGTCAATTTTGTTATATTCATATAATCAGCATAGTACATGTAGAACATAATACTATTATTTCCCTCTGCCCGGTCGAAGACGTCACTTTATATATAACTTTGAGTTTAAACAGCTGTACTGTGCATAGTAAACTCAGTATATAAATATATAAAATTTTACTTATGTGTCCAACAAACTTGTATTAACATATTATTGCAGTATTTCACCGATTTCCTTACTGTATAGGCCTCATTTATCCCATCTTATTACTCCCCAGTCAAAGACGACACCCGGTCAAAGACGACACCTGGTCAAAGACGACACCCGGTCAAAGACGACACCCGGTCAAAGACGACACCCGGTCAAAGACGTTTGAAATGTTACAAACTCATGAGACTGGGCCATAAGGTTATGTACAACAGCTGATTATGGTAGTCACCTGTATAACTGTGCTGGTGCTTATTGGTGTCAAGTCGTCTTTGCACCTGGACCCTTAACAAGACTCTCACTGAGTTTTGGAGGGGGACCAGGTCAGGAGTAGGCACACTCCCACGCCCCGCCCTGCCCGCCCCTACCCACCCCTGGCCTGCCCTGCCACCTATCAATGCTCTGACAACCAGCCCGGAGTAAGCTACAGCCTCCTGCACCAGAAAGGGTGGGTCACACACCACTAGCTTTCTTCCCATCTCCTTTTTTATACAACCCTTCAAGTTCAAGGGCTGCATGGTGCATTAATGCATTGTGCGCTTTGTCGTCATGATGCATGAATGCAGTCCTGGTGAGTGACTCTCAAAGACTGCATTCATGCATCATGCCGACCCGGCAGGCTTGATGCACTCCCAAGGTGCTGGCATGATGCATGGATGCAGCTCGTAGGCTTTAATTTCTTTTCTTTTGCTATTGCCAGATTTAGGGCCTAGCTTTAAGGGTTTTCACTCAGATAATAATTGCTAGATTGACAATCGACAAACTGTAAACAAATGGCAGGTAGGAAGAAAATTGAAAAAAAAAGAAAAAATAGAAATAACAAGAGAAGGCTAGCACTCTTTTGCTAGAGCTGGTTGGGTGACTGGAAACCAACTTCTTTTCCTTAGCTGACAATTATCCTTCAAACAGTGATGAAACGCACCAGAACTTAATGCAAAATATGATAATTCATTAAAAAAACTCGTGGCGTCGGGCATGCATACAATGCCGTTTGTAAGCTATGCCATTGAACATGGGCGTCTGGGCTAAGCGAAATGCAATAAAATTTACCCTACAACAGTAGGTGGGGTCTAGATCCAACCCCACCACCGCCCCGCTACTCCCACGAACTCCCCCAGCTTCATCCATGAAATTCCATGGAACCTCCCCTGTCCTACCGCAGAGGTCTATAGCAGGGGAGGGACCCTGGAGGAGGGGGGGGGGGAGGAGGAGGAGGAGGGGGTGAGGGGGCGAGTAGGAGGCATAAGCCACCACCCACGGCGGATAAAAGGTTGTACATGTTATATTTAACCACACACACATACGCCATCAGTCGCATACAGCATGTGTATATATACAGCACCAAGGTGTCCCAGAAGGGGTCTATTTCTACACATCCCACAGTACCGTCTGTGTCATAATGTAGCACCGGGAGGAGGGCACTGACAACAGTAACAGGCGGACAGGGAGTGTACACAGAGATGGGAGGATGCCTGAGGCCAGGGGAGGTGGCCTCTATGTAACCTGAAGCGTTTGTAACACTGCAGTTTTTATCCTCAATGATATATCTTTGACATCTACTCTGGGGATAGAAGGAGGCAGGGCGAGAGAGAGAGAGAAAGAGAGAGAGTACAACGTAGAAATGTAGAGGGAGAAAGAACGCAGAACAGAAAGTAGGAGTAACAATCAAATAGAGAGAGACCTGCACCAGGCACCTGGCGCTGTGTGAGCTCCTCGCTGTAATGTTATACTCCCACTTTGGGGCACAGGGAGGGAGGGAGGAGGAGAGAGGATCGGTATAGGGGAGGAGGGACAAAGAAGAGGAGTGATTGATGCTGCAATACAGACTGGATGTATATCTGTCTGAGTACCTCACAGGAACTTGTATCTCTTGTAACACTGCAGTGTGAGTTCCACTTTGAGTTCCTCACTATAATGTTATACTCCCAATGTGGAGCACAGGGGGAGCAAGGGATAGAGGAGGAGAGAGAGAACAACACAGAGATGCACAGGAAGAAAGAACAGAGGGAAGGAGTAATAACTAGAAAGGCTGCTACATCACAGGGAGCCAGGTGAGAGGAGTTCTCAAGCTCCAACTGTGTTAGTGCCTTAGTGTAACGTTATACCCTCACTCAGCTACTGTGGGGTACGAGATCAGACAGGTAGAGAGGAGGAGAGAGAACAACGTAGAGAAGCAGAGGGAGTAGTATACCAGGAGCAATAAGGATAGCTAAAGGATGGAGGAAGCTAAACTACAAGGAAAGAGGCAGTAGGTGTTCTCTAACAGAGGGCTGTACACACACGTGGGACTGTGTTAGTGCCTTAGTGTAACGTTATACTCTCACTGATAATATATTGTGGGGTACAGGATCAGGCAAGTAGAGAGGAGGAGAGAGAACAACGCAGAGGGGCAGAGGAAGAAGGAACCGGAGCAATAAACTTAACTTCTGGGAAAGAGGCAGTAGATGTTCACTGACAGAGGCCTGAACACACACACACCTGAAACAGTTTTAGTGCCCCAGAGTAACTTTATACTCTCACCGATATCTACTGTAGATTACTAGATCAGTGAAGAGAGGAGGAGAGAGAACAACGTAGAGAAGCAGAGGGAGATGGAACAGAAACATGGAGTAACAAGGGAAACTGTGGATATGGTATAGAGGATGCCATAGAACAGGGAGAGAGGTGAGGGGTGTGATGAGGCTGGGGCCTCCACACACATGTAACTGTTTTAGTGCCTCCCTGTAATGTTATACCCTCACTGATCTTATTGTCGGGCTCAGAGAGCACTGAGAGAGGCGAGGGAGTTTGTAAGAGAGGAGAGAAGACACTACAAAGGAGCACAAATAAAGAAGGAGCAATGGATGGAAGCCAGAGAGCAGCCCAGTAACAATTAACCACAGGGAATTTAGATCACCTGTTGTCGGCTTCTTGATCAAAGACAATGGAGCCAAGGGGCTTCAGCTAATAATAACGCCATAATGGAATAGACTGGCTGTCTCCTACAGCTATTGGCCACATCTGCCAGGAGATATGAGTTAGAGATGTCCCTCATGTATAGTCCTGAGTGCTATATTAGCTGGTAGCATCTCACTTTTATAATAAAGAGCTATTAACCCTTTAATAATCACGTCAAAGGAGTACGTTGGCACCACAGGCTTAACCATGGGCTTCTGCAGCTGAGGTGGGTCTAGTGGCCCTCTATCGAGGGCCTTATCAGAGGCCCTTCACAGAAACCCTTCACCGAAGCCCCTCACAAAGGCCCTTTATAGAAGCCCTTTACAAAAGCCGTTCACAGAAGCCCTACACAAAGGACCTTAACAAAGGCCCTTTAGAGAAGCCCTTCACGGAAGCCTTTAGAGAAGCCCTTCTATAAAGGCCCTTCGCAGAAGCCCTTCATAAAGGTCCTTCACAGAAGCCCTTATCAGAGGTCCTTCTACAGAAGCCTTTCACAAAGGCCCTTCACAAAGGCCCTTCACAAAAGCCCTTCTCACAGGCTCTTAGTTGTATTTTTTACAGAAGAAAAACCCTTCCACAGAAGCCCTTCACAAAGGCCCTTTTACAGAAGCCCTTCTACAGAGGCCCTTCCAGATGGCGGCGTGGGTGGTGCTGAGGGCCTTGACCTTGCTGCTGGAGGGCCTTGCTGACCTGGTGTTGCTGGTGGCCCCCTGGGTGGGGTGGGGCCTTGTTAGTGCCCTCAGGGCCCTCAGTAAGGCCCTTACCGTGCTCCCCCTGTGGGTCACACTCCTCACATTCCTCCTACTACTCTGCCATCTGTAAGTATGACTCAGCACTTTTGATTCAAAAATGTACTACCTTATTCAACGTAATAAGCACCCTGGGCCTTTATTAAATTATTTTCATGGCGTTTCAGTACTTAAAAGTCTAATTGTCTCCAAAATAGTTAAATTTGAGCCTTTGTTCTAGTCTAAAAATGCTCCCAAAAAGGGGAGGGCGCTTATTAGGGGTAGGGCGCTTATAACATCGAATACGGTAATTCTAATTCAGTTAAAGAGTATATCATGATTAATTTTACAGATTTACGGCCCCAAAATGTTGAGTCTTTCTAGTTATAGTTATAGCTGACCATCACTATCCCTGAGGCCCCAGAAAGGTTAGGGTTTCACGGTGAAATGGAAAAAGGCATTTTTAAATAGAGTCATTCTGAATTTTGGCAAATGTAATTATGCTCAAAAGTACTTTCATGTTCAAAATCTAATTCCCCTCTATATTTATGACCATGTTTCTTTATATGTTGGCCTTAAGAAACATAAACAAATGGCAATGCCCATTGATACTGTCTCTACCGTATTTCACAAGTGGGGGCTGGGGCAGTATCCCATGAAGATACAGGCTGAGTGGGATGTGCCCCAGCCCAAACGAGTGAAATACGTCAGAGCGGTATCAATGTAGTTGGCATTTGCATTTATTTTTTGATTCGAATCCATTTAATAATGGAAAGACAACTTTGTCTTAGCCCATTGAATACGGCCACATTTTATTCAATGGGGGCCATTGAATACAGCCCTTCCTATAGTTAAGCAGGGTGAATCTTGTATTTCACATAGATAAACATAAGTATCACAAGGAGTGCCCAATAAAACCAAGCTGCCCATACAGCTGTCATGTGCCTGTGGGACCCACCGTGTGGTGCACTGGGGGCCAGCAGTCTATAGTCAGAGCTGGGTGGATGTGGCGAACCCTCCTACTATAGACCAGTGCCGCAAAAAAGGGGGACTTTTCAGAAAAGTTGTTGATGATTTGTTTGATTTTTTCCTGAAGTATGACTGCCAAATACATAAACATAAACTCAAAATCCAGCATTGTAATATGTTCACTATTAGAAAGATAATTGTCGTATGAATCTCCTCATATGAGATGTTTGTAAGTATAACCATTACAGAAAGTGTTCTACTAAAACAAATGTAAACTTTATTGTGAACAAGTCACCCTTTCTTGCTGCATTGGTCTATAGGAGGTCATGATCAATCATAGGTGAACGTGAGGACGAACTTGCCAAGTGACTAGACACCACCCATTTTACCCGTAATCTCTTTTTACCCGTAATCTCATTTTACCCGTAATCCACTTTTCGGTAAATCGTATTCAGTTTCCAGGCTTATCCTCTAGATGGCATGACTGAAAGTTGGTAACATTGCTGTATATATCGGGGGCTCTGCCTCCGCACCCCCTTTACTTCCACTCTTTTTTTTTCTATTCTTTTTTTTGAAACTGCAACAGAACTATAAATGCACCCATTTACCTGGGATTTAGCTCTAATGGATGGAAAGATTAAGACTGAAGAAAAGACATTTAGACTTACAGTAGCGCCATCTAGAGGAGAGGGGGGATCCATTAAGATCACAGGTAAAATGGGTGGCATCTAGTCGCTTTGCACGTTAGTAGTATAGTATGTATCGGAACGGGACTATAGTTAAGTACTGTTTATTACTCAATCGACCTGCAGCCAATCAGAGGCCTCCATTTGGTCACGTGACCCCCTCATTTGCATAATTACGTAATAGGCCACGCCCCCTCATTTGCATAATTACGTAATAGGCCGCACCTCCTTGATCACCAGCCAATCAGGGGCCGCCATTTGGTCACGTGACCCCTCATTTGCATAATAGGCCACGCCCTCTTGATCACGTGACCCTCTCATTTGCATAATAAGCCACACCCTCTTGATCACCAGCCAATCAGAGGTCGCCATTTGGTCACGTGACCCCCTCATTTGCATAATAGGCCGCGCCCCCTTGATCACGTGACCCCTTCATTGGCATGATAGGCCACAACAACATCACGTGGCTATCTTTGTTTGTAAACAACACCACGTGGCTCTCTTTGTTTGTAAACAACACCACACGGCTCTCTTGTTTGTAAATAACACCTACTAAGTTTAGTCATAGGTAGCAGTAGTGTTTGTAAATAACACCTACTAAGTTTTAGTCATAGGTGTCTAGAGCAGCAGCAGCATCTTCAGCAGCAGCAGCAGCAGCAGCCGCGTCATAGGTGTCTAGAGCAGCAGCCACGTCATAGATGACTAGTGCAGCAGCAGCAGCAGCATCTTCAGCAGCAGCAGCAGCGTCATAGGTGTCTAGAGCAGCAGCCGCAGTAGCAGCAGCGTCATAGGTGTCTAGAGCAGCGGCAGCAGCAGTAGCAGCAGCGGCAGCAGCAGTAGCAGCAGTAGCATCTTCAGCAGCAGTAGCAGCATCAACAGCATCTTCAGCAAAAGCAGCAGCAGCTGCGTCATAGGTGTCTAGAGCAGCGGCAGCAGCATCTTCAGCAGCAGCAGTAGCAGCAGCGGCAGCAGCATCTTCAGCAGCAGCAGCGTCATAGGTGTCTAGAGCAGCAGCCGCAGTAGCAGCAGCGTCATAGGTGTCTAGAGCAGCAGCCGCAGCAGCAGCAGCATCTTCAGCAGCAGCAGCGGCAGCAGCAGTAGCATCTTCAGCAGCAGTAGCAGCAGCAGCAGCAACATCTTCAGCATCAACAGCATCTTCAGCAAAAGCAACAGCCCGTAACTTAGCATCATGTGCATCAGCCATAGCCGTAACAGCGACACTGCGACTAGCATAAGCAAAACAGGCTATTTTTTTAGCAGCTGTACAAGCATTAATAGCATTAGCCCTAGCAGCAGCCGCAACAGCGACACTTTTAGCAGACGTTGCAGCATCAGTAGCAGCAGCATCGGTAGCAAGAGCGGAAACAGTAGCAAGAACATTAGCAGCACGAGCAGCAGCGGCGAGAGTAACAGCAGCGTTGTTAGCAGCATCGGCAACTTCGTATGCAGCATGTGTAGCACGAACAGCGATACGAGCTTCACGTTTTGCACGAGCAGCAGCAATAGCTGCAGAAGTAGCCATCACACTTTCCAGCCACCCGTACGAATCTTGATAAAAACCAACCTCCACCTTGCTACTTGTTAACTCATCAGTAAACATGGACGTCTCCTCGTGTGGTGTTGTCGCGGCTCTGTAGTAGTGTTGGGATTGCTCACATTCGGTAGAACGTAGAGTGATTCCTGATGACGCCATGCTGAAGGTGGTAGAAGAAGTGTGTGGGACCCATGTTTCACTCTCGCTTATGTACTAGGCTCCGAGATAAGCTTCTTAACTCAAGAGGAAAACTCTCACTAGGAAGGCGACCAGCTGTCTACCTGTGTAGGTGCGGGTTCGTTACATCTTTAATCCTGTTCGACCCCCCGAGGAAATAGATGAAAAAAACAAAAGACCATCTTTCAAGCACTCGAATCCGCAGTCAGTAGGAAGCTATAAGGAGCTTAACTTGTGTTTGATTTAAGCTGTCTACCACACGCACGCGCTTGTAGTCACAGCTAGAGTGGCAGACTTCCGTCCGCCCGCTGGCGCATGACAATCGACTTTAGACACCCCCTGTAGTTTTTTTTTTTTTTTTTGCATACACAGTTGACTAGCATCTTAATCTCTTACCCAGCTATAAGCCCATATACATGTAACGCGCATTACTCCTCTTTATGGTAATTATCAGATCGATTTAAGGGTGGAAAAGGCTTAGGTGATTTAGGTCCCTCTCTAGCTGAAAACAGGCTTAGACCATAGCATGTAGGCAGCCGGCCGCGTTAAACACCCCCTGTAGGTTTTTTTTTGTATACACTCTCGATCCCCTCTCTAGGTGAAAACAAAGCTTAGAAGATGCGGTGATCCGGCCACCGGCTGGCGCGTCACACCTGTCGTTAATCACCCCCTGTAGGCTTTGTATACACTCTCGATCCCCTCTCTAGGTGAAAACAAAAGCTCCCTCCACGGGCTGGCGCGTCACACCTGTCGTTAAAACGCCCCCTGTAGTCTTAGTATACACAGTTGCCCCGCCTTATCTATTCACCAGCTATAAGCCCATATACGTGTACATGTGATTTTTGATACCCTCTCTGGAATAGGGTGGGGCTCAAGGTGAAAACAAGATTAGACCATTCGCTCTCTCAGCTATATAAAGAGCCTCAATTGTTCTTGCAACAGCACTTCACCACCGGTACACTATCAGTCACGAGGCAGATGTTTGCGGTATGGGTCATACAGGTTACCTACTAATAGCGGTTTGGTGAGTAGATCACTTTTTTTCCCCTAAAAAAAACAACAAAAACCCCCCACTTATGACTCAGGTATGTATATGTAGCACTGTTAGTGTAAGTACACAGTAGAATCTACTGTACTATAGACTCAACCCTCTGAAGACGGTGGAGCGCGTTAATGCGCAGGTCTGTGTCGGCGTCACTTGTTTTTTATTCTAACTAAAAAAGAAAAAAAAGTCAGAAGTCAATCTACGACCTATCAAAGACAAATTTGTGATAAGTTCAAACTAAATAAGAGACAGTTTGAGCGTCTCTTAGTCGCTGTCAAAGATGCGAATAACGAACGCGCTGAGGGCGGGGTTCAGGTCACGTATAGTTCCCCGCTCTTTCGTCAGATGGCGCCACAATAGGGGTTTTGTACATTCCTACGATGCTCGCGAACATTTCAACGCATAATGAGCTATATAGGCAACAAAGTGCGCTTCTGAATATATTAAAATATAAAAAACAATTCAATATTGTGTATTTCTGATAGAAATGAGGCAGTTTCTTTGAATACCAACTAAACTATAGCGAGATGAAAAATACCACACCATATCTAAGGCTTTATAAAAGATACATAGTCAGAAACTCTCGCCGAGTCGGCAATCTGAAAAACGGATCAACTCGTTTTGACTCGTTGTGCCACAAGGGCCCCCATCCAACGGGGGCCCTTTGAGGTCAGTCTGTCAAACCACAGTGATCCATGCTGCTTAACACTAGGCGTAATTAATTACGCCCATGTTGTGCAGCATCTAACCAACTGACAGTGTCAGTTGGTTGGCCCCTCTTTAGGGGCCACACAATAAATAAAGAATAGAGGCCTAAGGGAACGTTCACAAGCGTCTCCCCTTCCTACGGGGTGGGTGGGTCTTTGGGTTTAGTGACAAAACAGCGACATGTGAGTAGGAGTTTGCGTGTCAGCTCTCTTTTTTTTTCTTTTTTTTTCCAAGTCTACATATTATTTATGATTAAAAAATTAAAAAAAAAAAAAACCACGATAATATAGTGCGCTGATCAAAAACTGAATAGAAAAATAACCAAAATAGGTTGGGGAAATCTCTGCTATGTAGCTGATCGGTCGTTGTCACACGGTGCAGAAAATTTACTTTTTTTTAAGAAAATCTATATTAGGACCACAGACGGGGCACATGTGTCACTTGTCGAATATAAGAGATACCAATGGGCCTTGTCGAATTTAAGAACTAGGTCTTGGCCATTGGCATTGTCTATTTTGAGAAGTAGTCTTGCCCGTCTTGCCCCTTGTCACCAACTCCCAGCACCCCCTGTGTCTCTTTGTCCATATTGGCTAAAAACAGGACATTGTTGCCTTGGCTATTTTACCCCCCGTCTGGGGATCTTATTACTTAATCACCTCGTCTTGACCCTGTGGGGCAGTGGGTATATGGAATAACCGTGTCCAGGTGTACTCTATCTGACACATAACCGAAGGTTACTGAGTTATGTAATAATACCTGACCTATGAGGCCGCCAGTCAGTTTGCCGTGATTATTTTGACACACTCTCAGTTACTCGTAGGACATCTAATACATAATTAGACTCAGCATCATATAAGACAGTCTCGGCCACGCCGGCTGCATATCGGACCAGGGGGATAGTCTGGCAGCGACCCGCCACCCCGTCCACAAGCTGTGTACAGCACCCCGTTTCTCTTTGTCCATATTGGCTAAAAAACAGGGCATTGTTGACTTGGCTATTTTACCCGTCTGGGTGTTATCATTTAATCACCTCGTCTTGACCCTGTGGGGCAGCGGGTATATGGAATAACCGTGTCCAAGTGTACTCTATCTAACACAACACATAACCGAAGGTTGCTGAGTTATGTAATAATAACTGACCTATGAGGTCGCCAGTCAGTTTGCCGTGATTATTTTGACACACTCTCAGTTACTCGTAGGGAATCTAATACATAATTAGACTCAGCATCATATAAGACAGTCTCGGCCACGCCGGCTGCATATCGGACCAGGGAGATAGTCTGGCAGCGACCCGCCAGCCCGTCCACAAGCTGTGTACAGCACCCCGTGTCTCTTGAGTTATGTAATAATAACCGCCCTATGATCCTATGAAGTCGCCAGTCAGTTTGCCGTGATTATTTTGACATACTCTCAGTTACTCGTAGGGTATCTAATACATAATTCGACTCAGCATCATATCATAGACAGTCTCGGCCGCGCCAGCCGCATATCGTACCAGAGGGATAGTCTGGCAGCAACCCGCCATCCCGTCCACAATCTGTGTACAGCAGTCTGGACCAGACCACCAACTCTGGGTATAGCATTCGGGATGACTGGAGCAAGACTGGATCTAACCCTTTAATAGTCGCATAGCGCTTTAATGTGCAGTGCCAGTTGTCGTCATAAGCCATGAATGCAGCACTCAGAGTTCCTCACCAGGGCTGCATGCATGCATACACTGACATATCGACAAAGGGCGTAGCGCATTAAAGCACTATGCTACCTTTAGCATTAAAGCGCTGAGGGGTTATTTTTTGATAGTGTAGAACCAATATCTGTCTAATTAAACCCCTTATCAGTGCTGTTTTTTTTTCACATACAAAAGAATTAGGTAATGGCACTCCGCCATGTATTGGATAACCACTGCAGCACGACTCTGAAAAGCGGTGGCGGTGAATTTCCATTTAGATCCTGAAAAGGGGGGCGGTCAGATGTCGTCAAGGCCCTGATAAGTAGGGCAGTTAAAATCATATGATTACATTGAGCTAATTTTCTTGCTGAAAGGAATGAATAATTGTATTTGTATAAAATTCACACACACACACACACACACACACACACACCCACCCACACACACACAAACTCACACACACACCCACCCACCCACACACACACACACACACACACACACACACACACACACACACAGACAGACAGACAGACAGACAGACAGACAGCACACAGGACACCTGATGACCTCCACACGATGACCTGATTGCCCTTCCTAAAAAAAAAACAAAAAAAAAAAACCCAACCCGATCTACCTACTCAACAGGGTTTCAGTGTAGAGCCTATTAGGGGTTTTTCTGATGCGTATATTATATTGAGATTGATTTTCAACTTTTGTGATAAGTGGTTGGTCCTTAAAAGGACCGTTTGGTAGAGAGGGTCGCAGGGACCTTGCTGCTGAAGCGGAGGGCGTGGTCATAACGCGTGGTAGTCCTGCAGCAGCTCCCCCAGCACGGCGGGCGGTAGACTTTCCTCCATGCAGACTTGCTGCTTGACTCGTTCCACGCACTGGCGGATGAGTTGATCAGTGACGTTCGCGATCAGCTCATCCACCACACCCTCTGCTTCAGCAGCAGTCCGCTGTCTCTCCTCTCTCTGTAGCGCGGCTACGAACTCCTTCTCCACGGCCGCATCGATCATAGATCGAGAAACGGCCACGAAGTTCTGTCTCTCCGCCTCCTCTCTCTGTAGCGCAGCTACAAATTCCTTCTCCACGGCCGCATCGATCATAGATCGAGAAACGGCCACGAAGTTAACTCGGTGAGCCATTTTGTCGAACTGACTTCCTAGCCGCCTGAGAGATGCTGACGTCACACTATTTTCGACGACGCTATGACGCGCACGAGGTAGACAGGCGACGTCGTTTCACTTCCTTATTTGGAGTTTGGGACCTTGTAACACCGAAGTCATACCGTACGGTCGCGATATAGCAACTAGTGTTGAAAGCGCGCCGGTCTTGTATAAGCGCCGGAGTATAAGAGCCTCCAAATGTTTTTTCTCAAGCACTAAAATCGCGACTTTGAATAAGCGCCAGCGCCTGGCTTGTATATAGCTCCTGAGTAAGAACTTCACCGAATTGAAAAGCGCTCCCTCAGAGCCCTTAATCGCGACAGTACGGTACAAATCTCATGTCAACCCGCGCCAAAACCAAAAAGGGTGTTCCGGTCACACGTACCTACGACGAGCGACCTTCAGCTATCACCACGTGAAGAGTTGGAAATAAATTTTGTACGGCAAGAAAACTGAAAACTGATAACGATTCCATTAGATAAGTATTTGGTTCCAATCTATGGCGAGATATTTCCACCAGAGCGATTGATTTATATGTCTGTAAGGTTCAGCTCTCCAACACTCTCCAATATCCGCCGGTGCACGACGGTCGCCGCCCATCATTAGTGACAACTAAACTTCTGCTGGAGAGTGAAAGTTACGTTGAGTCTTGAGGTGCGCAGAGATACTATCTGCCGCAGCCTGATTTTAGTTCCACGCTATTTAGATAACCGCCCCATTTAAAATCTCTCTCTCGATCCTAGAAAAGGAAAAAAAGGCTAGAGTTTATCATGGACGCGTCTCAGTTTTAGTCAAGCCGTAAAGTGAAGAACCCGAGCTTGTACATATACCCACGTGAGGAGTGACATAGCGGGGCGTTCAGTTAGTACTGAGTCTATAGTCAAGGTCAAGTTCCACTCTCTAAACAGAGCTTTAGCGACTCCGTCATCTAGACTAGACCGCGCGCGCGATTTTTTTTGCTGAAGCAGCTAATCGATGGAAACGTAGAGAAGACGTACTCGATCAAAAACTGCTTCAGAGGCTTGTTATCAGGTATTATCAGTTAAATCAAAATATTTCAAAACATCCAGAAAAGCAGAATGACATGTCCTACGGGCTACAGCCGGGCACTGACGAGCAGACGCCGCTGACGTCATTTCAATCAGGTCGCAGCGCTTTTTAGACACCTTTTCTGTAGGACCCGTCTCATACCTTAGTATATAATACCGTAAACGCCGGGTGATTAGTATATGATCACATTGACAGTCGCGGATCCACGAAGAGGCTGGATAAGCCACGAGCGGACCCGCGACTGCAATGTGACATAATCTTACCATGCGCTTTGTTTTGTTTTTGTTTCTATTTACAACAGCAAACATTTCAACAGCCTATTGTTTTTTTAAAATGATGAAAAATCGGCCCAAAAAAAGTAAACATTTTAGAGCTAAATTTGTGAAGGATAGCCGGACATGCTGATGTCACTAGACCCCTAAATTCGATATGGTGACATGGTCATTTTCTTAAAAATCGATACGACGACACGGACACGGACATCTAAGTGACATGGGCCATGGGGCATTTCTTGAGTCCGACATGTGACATGGACCATAGTGACATGAGGAAAAAAAAATGTTCGAAGAGTGCATCAGAAAAAGTACCATTTCAAACCTAAGCATTTCGCCAAATTTTTTTTTTTTTTCTTGGATGGTACCCGGCTTTGCGGTGTCTGGGTCCTTAAAAATGTACCAGAATGCTCAAATTCGGGTTCTAAATATTTTCAAAAAACGTTTTCTCCCTTAGTGACGTGTGACACGGGCATTTCTTAAATTCGACATACGGCTGCATGGGGAGGACCCACCCGTCAAGGGCCCCATGATGACTCATACCCGCCGCGTTCAGTCAATCAACCGAGATCTTTTTCTGTGGTGGTGTAGAAGGATCTCCCCCCTGAGGTTACAAAGTCACCTCTTTATTTAAGGGGCTACGAGCCGCAAAGTCGCTTTCGCAAAGTCGCAAGAAATATTCAAGTCAAAAAGTCAAATTCATAAACTATCAGTACAGTCGTTTGAAAGTCATCAAGTCACCGAAAAACTCCTCTACAGTCACCTCCGACTCGCCTCCTCCCTACCCCCCTAAAGGGGGGTAGAGAGGAAGCGATTCCCTAGAGATCACATAATTTTTTTTTTTTCTCCCGAGCAGACCCCAAAGGCCCCCCAGTAGTATAGTATGTATCGGAACGGGACTATAGTTAAGTACTGTTTATTACTCAATCGACATGCAGCCAATCAGAGGCTTCCATTTGGTCACGTGACCCGTTGCCATGGTAACGTGACCTACTTAGGGCTCTCAGCCAATCAGAAGCCAGCATTCTGGGTGACCTACTGACCTACTTAGAAGCTCTCAGCCAATCAGAGGCCGGCATTCTGGTAACCATGGTAACGTGACCTGCTTACGTCACGTGACCTACTTAGGCTCAGCCAATCAGAAGCCGGCATTCTGGTAACTAGGGTAACGTGACCTACTTAGGGTTTGTTTGTAAACAACACCACGTGGCTCTCTTGTTTGTAAACAACACCACGTGACACGTGACTGTTTGTAAACAAACAACTTATATATAGAAAATAAACACAACAAGTTCCATGTTATGTTAAAATTATATTTTCAAAAAAAAAAGCACATCTGTTACAGCGTCTATGTGTAACTACGCGCGTTCTCATTCAAACACTATAACACTATCATACCGTAGCAGCAGCAGGTAGGACTGGAAGAAAAGCAAGCGCACGAGCAGAAGCGACGACACCAGTTGCACCATCCGGCCGTCGCGTTGGTAGCCCTACTACTCGTCGCGCGTTCAACTGGAGGTTTAAGAGTGACAAATGACGATTCTTTGTCGACGCGACTGCTAACATCAGCATCGGCAGCAGCATCGGCAGCATCGGCAGCAGCATCGGCAGCAGCGGCAGCAGCCTCGGCAGCAGCGGTAGCAGCAGTAGCAGCAGCTGTAGCAGCAGTAGCGTGAGCATTAGCAACAACAGCAGCAGCGACAGTAGCAAGGGTGGCAGAGCGGGCACTAGCAGCGTTATCAGCGGCGTCATCGG
Source organism: Harmothoe impar (assembly GCA_947462335.1). Classification (NCBI taxonomy): domain Eukaryota; kingdom Metazoa; phylum Annelida; class Polychaeta; order Phyllodocida; family Polynoidae; genus Harmothoe; species Harmothoe impar. The sequence continues at coordinate 7,886,472 of OX381711.1, read as the reverse complement.
CAGCCGCAACAGCATCAGCAGCAGCAGCGTCGGCATCGGTGGCATGAGTAGCTGCATCGGCGGCAGCAACAGCAGCAGTCACAGCCGCAGCGGCAACAACAACAACGTCATCACAACCAGCGTCACTAACAGCCGCAGTAAATGCAGCAGTAGCACGCTGAGCAGCACTAGCAGCAGCAGTAGCAGAGGCTACAGCATCAGCTTCACATTCGCGCGCCGCTTCGTCATTCCGCTTCATGTCACGGTAGCAACTTTCCATCATGGGGATCTGCAAATTGAGGCGCGGTGCTGGTGGTGGTAGTAGTAGTAGTAGTGGTAGTAGTAGTAGTAGCGTGAACGATGATGACGATGCCGAATACGGTTTCACTCCCCCTTATATACTCTTACTCCCCTCCCCCCCCCTTTTTTTTTCAAGCTACTGGCCAGCTGCCCCCTCACGGCAGGTCTTTAGATCAGCCTTAAGTCGCTTACTACGCGGCTCATCATCCCTCTAATCGCATTTTCCAGCCGCCGGCCGGCTGACTGCTGACGACAGGAGAGGGTGATTTGTTTTTCTTTAGATTTAAGCCGCTTACCACACGCACACCCTCTAGTCACAGACAGAGTGACAGAAAGGGAGGGGGTCGCTTTGTTCACGCTACCTGTAGTTGTTTTTCTATACACACGCTGAGCCCATGACCCGCTAATCCTTTATACAGGTAACACGCGTTCAACTAATTACTCTATTGTATGACAGTCGGTACACGGATTTAATTTTAAACCACCTTCCCATCTGGATCCATGTCTGGCGGGGTGGAAGGATCCAGCTGAAAAGCGTGATTAGGGCTTTTGTTTCTCTTATGATAGCAGCAGGTCAGCATGCGACAGCTGAAAATGTCAGACTCGCCGCTCCTATAAAAGACTGAGATGCGTCTCTCTTTCCACACACCCTTCTACCATCGCCGCCGACACCGCCACCGCCGGCCAGCCGACCGCCGCCACCGCCTGCAGTCACCGCCATCACGCCAGCAGGGAATTTCGAGCTGAGTCTGCTTATTGCTTATTTTTTTTCTTTGAGCTTTTTGTTTTCTTAAATCTTTATTTTCACTCAGTCTTTTTTGTTTCGGAGGAAAGAAATATGGCGCTGCAGAGGGCGCGAGTTTCTAAAAGACGGTCGCACGAACAAAGTGCTCTCCTCAACTGCCCGGCTATTTTTTTATCTCAAAGGAGAGAGCGTCACGTAGTTGAGGTTCACGCTTCTCTTGAAGCGTACCGAATTCTCGAGAAATGCAAAGCTGAGCGCCATCGTCGTTATACAAGAGCGGAAAAGGAAAACGTAGCGACATGGCCGAGAGCCGTCTTCTCAGAACAGCATTTACTCTACTATTGCATAACAGCTGCTCTCAGCGCCCCCACTCGTTGGGCGTTTCATGAAAAGAAAGAGCGCCGCTACTCTCCTCACCCTGCCTCCTCTTATAAAGTGAGAATAAGTGCTATGAAACGATTCGACAAGCCGATCGGTTTCTTGGGAGCGACTGCAGCTCCCACTCGGTGGGCGCGCGTTGTGGCCGACGTGAACACGGTCTCTAAACGTTTCGACGTCGTCACTTGTTATCCCGCATATTGCAACGCAGCCGAATTGAAGAAGATAGGGACGCACTATTTTAAACCATACGCTCCAATATGTATTTGTCACCGCCGCGCTCACACGCCTTATTGCTTTTTCGAGACGATCGTGTCACAACACAGAAATAGAAAAAAAAACGGCAAAGCGACGAGCTTTGCCTAAATGATCAAAAAAAAAAAAAAAAAAAAAAAAAAAAATTAATCTCCTCCTCCTCCTCCTCCTCTTCCTCCTCCTCCTCCTCTTCTTCTTCTTTTTTTAAAAAAAAATAAATATTTGTATCAGACTCCTCTGGAGTCTGATACAAACATTTATGACTATTGAGTGAAAATAGAATTTTATCGCAAAAAAAGTCACTTCTGCCGCCGCTACTGTGACACCGGCCGGTATCAATAAAAAGGTCGGCTGACTTTTCTCCACAACCATTCACTACCGACCGTTCGAGTGAGAAACACAGCAGACAGTCAGACACACAACCGCTCTCTGACGCGTCCTGAAAAAAAACAAAAAAAAATGTCCAGTAGTAAAAGCAAACTCTTCACAGAAATTCATTTCGACGCTCGACTACAAGGACCCTTTAGTTGTATCATTAGCGGTCCGTCGGGTTGTGGAAAATCGCGCTTGGTGGATCAATTTCTGAGCGACGTGAACAATTTGGTCACGCCGCCGGTGGAAAAGACTTTTTACCATTACGGCGAGTGGCAACCTCTGTTTGAAAAAATGCAAAATCAGTACGGTGTGGAATTCAGAGAAGGTCTTCCTAGCAAAGAGTCTATAGCGGGAGACGTGGAAGTAGCAGAAGACGCTTTACGACCCCACACTCTACTGATATTGGACGATCTGATGAGCAGTTCCAATCAGCAAGTGGTAGCCGACATCTTTACTAAATACTCGCATCACTGGAACGTGAGCGTCATATACATCACTCAGAACCTATTCCAGAAATCACCCGACTTTCGAACTATGAGTCTGAACGCTCACTACATGATCGTTTTCAAGAACCCGCGCGACATGGGGCAAATAGCTAGTCTGTCTCGCCAGGTGTTTCCGTCCAACGCGGCGGCCCTCTCTAGTATATTTACCCATGAACTCAAGCGACCTCACTCATACCTCCTTCTGGACTTCAAGCAGTCAACACCTGACGATCTGAGAATACGCTCCTCTTTGACGTCCATACACTCTCAGCTAGTGTTCGTACCGCTAGACAAAAAAAAGAACAAGAGAAAGCAGTAGCAAAAAAAATGTCTTCTCATCTACTCGAAAGACACTTTGGTACTCTCAAGCACTTAGCTAAGTGCTCGCCAAAGGACTGCTCGCATCTAATAGACTTTGGAAGCGACGATCTGATCGCAGCGTTAAGTGAGATCTGTCACAATTTACTGGTAGGGAACATCCCGCTCAGCGACAAACAACTGGACAAGCTTCGAGAATCGGCTGACGTGTTGAGGGAGGTCGGCAAAAAATCTACGCCCATCAAAAAAAAGAGACGCGTCTTGGTACAAGAGGGAGGTTTCCTCATTCCGGCTCTCATAGGGATGGCCTTACCGCTTATAAAGAGCATTCTCCGTATATGAGACACCTCATTCGACACCTACTCGCCGACAGCACCACCACCACCACCACCACCACTACCGCCACCACCAGCGTCATTGCCACCGTCGTCCCCATGACGGACTCAGAGCAGCAACAACACTACAAACGTTTAGCGCTCGTGGATCCTGAGACGCTCTACAAATCATCACGAGCAGGTCTACTTCATCATGTGCCCGCTGCTGCTGCTACTACTAGCGCTGCTACTACTGCAGTCGCTGCTGCTAGTACTTCTACTGCTCCAAACCTTCCTCCTCTTCCTGATGAGCGCACTGAAAAGAACGAGAGTTCCGCTCCTGCCACCGCCGCCCGCCTACCTGCCGACATGGCCTATTACCACAAGCAGGCAGAGCAGTCCCTTCATCCCGACGCGGCCTTGCACCAGGTGCTACAGTTTATCTACAGGGACTTGGATTTAGTGTTGAACGACCCCACTTTGGAATCGCGCGAGAAAATGTTGAAATACCGAAGGTTGTTGAATAGATTGCAATTTTTTCTCGCGAATCCCCACAACAGCAACATCTCTTCGTCCTACTCTTCTTCGCCCCCGGCTCACCTCCGTCAGTCTGCTGAAGAGGCCAGCGCGTCCCTACTCGAGCGGTTGGTGAACCAAGTTCCCAAGAGGAATCGCACCCGGACCGTGGCGCTGTACAAACAATTGGAGAAATCCGGAGTGATCAAGTGGAACGAGGACGGTGCGGTGCGCGAGATGTCGGGTCGGAGAATACCACCTGAGCGTCGCATCAACATAGTGGACTTACTGAACGACGCCGCCAGGTTCAGGAAGACGGCGCCCAGACCGGCGGGCTACTCGCCGTTCACGAAAGCGCTGCGCGAAGCAGTTCCCACAGACTCCTTGATCGGAAACCATCTGTATAAAGCGAGCGGACCTGGCCAAAGTTTGGACACACGGCTTGCTGACAGAGGTCGGAAACGACCGAGCTTCGACTCGGAAGAAGGAGAAGCAGCAGCAGCAGCAGCAGCAGCAGCAGTAGCAGCAGCAGACTCTTCTCTCCAGGTGGTGGACGATCAATCCTCTGAAGACGAGGAGGACGACCGTGAACTTTTCCAAACTCCGACTTCCTATAGGAGCGTGCCGCGTAAGAAAAGGAAAGGGCGCAACCGCCTAGCGGCGAGCTCGTCGTTCACGCCCTCAACAAGCCCACCATGGGCAAACCAGTGAAGAGACTGACCAAGAAGGAAAAAGAAAAGAAGCGCGTAGTAGCTAGATATACCGACGTCAAAGCGCCCTCCAGTTTCACTAGCGTGGGTAAAATCCAGAAATATCATTTTCGCCACCTGAACCCGGCCGTCATCCGAGATGCTTTAGTGTCGCTGGACGCCTACACTAAACATAAACCCATTCGGAGAAAATTCGCAAGGAACAAGACTATAACCGGCGCAATCGATCAGCAGTGGCAGATAGATCTGATGGACATGCAAGCTTTGGCGTCTCACAACGACCGCTTCCGGTACGTGGTGACGGCGATCGACGTTTTCTCTAGGTACGCGTGGGCCGTTCCCATTAAATCCAAGAGCGGCGCTGATGTCACCGAGGCCTTCCGAGAGATGACAGGCACTGGCGAGAGACGACCGCGCACTGTTCAGACAGACAAGGGGAAAGAGTTTTTGAACAAGATCTTTCAAGATCACTTGAAGAGCGAGGGCATAGAGTTCTTCACTGGCGAGAACGACGACATCAAAGCTAGTCTAGTGGAGCGCTTGAACCGCAGTCTGAAGGAGAAGCTGTGGCGTTATTTCACACACAAGCGCACGTATCGCTACGTAGACGTACTGCACCATGTAGTGTCTTCTTACAATCGCACTCACTACAAGACGTTGAAAATGGCGCCGGCTCAAGTCAGCTCGGAAAACAGCGAAACAGTTTTCTACCGACAAGATCTCCCAACTAACAAACAAATCGACGAAATATGGAAAAAGAAGAAAAAAACAAAGACGTCCGCCGTCGACGTCATCGCTCCGGGTGACAGAGTGAGGATGTTGAGAACTAAAGGCGCCTTCGACAAAGGGTACGAGGGAAACTGGCGCGAGGAAGTGGTCGACGTTGCTAAGACGTTGGGAAGCAGAGGGTTCGAGCTGAAAGACGACAAGGGCGAGGAGATAAAAGGCGTCTTCTACCCGGAAGAGGTTCAGAAGGTGTACAAGAGTCGTTACGACAACAACTACCTGATAGACGAGGTGTTGCGCCGCAAGACCGTCGACGGTAAAGAGTTAGCTTTCGTACGTTGGTTAGGTTACGACGACAAGTTCAACGAGTGGATCCCCGTCAAAAAAATAACGTAGAAAAAAAAAAAAAAAAAAATGAACATCACTCTACCTAGCAACAGCTCTATGGAGTATTATCCTGACAACAGCTTGACGTCTTTCCGAACTCACTTCGACTCGCCGCTCCTTCTGCCCAAAGCGTACGAAGCGGCTCTGACTGAGATCATCCTCCCTACAGAATGGACTAACGTGCACGACGACGACTTGATCATCGTTGTTCCTCTGCGCACCAAAGGTTCGCTAGAGGAAGCGATCCAGGTTTTAAAAGAAACTAAATTCTCCGAAGGAAAAAAACCACAGGTAGACTGGAGGGGAATGAAAAACGCGAACGGTCTGAGCAAGCTAACGTTCAGCTCAAAATTCCCGCTGAGCTGGAAGGAAGCGAGCTATGTAACGGTGGAAGAGATATCAGACACGTCGGAAGAGCAGCAATTGAAACCGGAAACAAAAAGGTTCAAGAGAGAGGTCGACTTGAGACAGACGAATGCCGTATACAAGCAGTTCTTGTCCCCGGCGGTGAAGAAGAAGGCGATCAGCGATCAAGCAAGACAAATGATCGAAAAGATGGAGAAAGACATGGGAGTGCGCAGTTTCATGCCAAACATATTCGAGATACCTCCTATTTTCACCGGAAGCAACCACACCCTAATCGAGCGCTTGAGTGAGACGTTCTTGCTCAAACCGATGCGGATCTTATCGTACGACGCCAAGACGAAACGCGTCACCATCAAACCGCCGAGACACTGTGCTGTCCTGCTGAGTCAGCATCTCGCATGCGTTCTAGGCTTCGGAGAGAAGACGTGTTTCGCGTCGCCGACTACCGGCGCCTACTCGATGGATGTTTACGGGGACGTGCACTCTGTGTACATATACACCGACATGATCCAGGAGAGACGTGTGGGCGACATGCAAGTGCCGCTGTTGCGCTGCGTGGCGGTGGACAGAGGCGGAAAGCGTCGAGGTGGCGTGCAAGCTATCAGTTTTCCCCATTTGGATTATTTCCCCTTGAAATCCAAGAGGTTTACCGAGGTCGGCATCTATTTAAGAGACCGATCCGGTCATTCCATCCCATTCGGTAGAGGCGAGGTGACCGTGACACTTCATCTGAGACCTATTGAGCGCTGAAAGAGAGAAAAATGATGCGTCAACGCGTTCCGTACTTTCCACCCAGGCGCACCGTCGGCAGAGGGTACAGCGATTACTACAACGCGCAGCTGGGCAACGGCGTCAACGTGTACAGCGGGCGCTCTTTCCAGAGCGGGCACGGTTTGGGCGGCGCTCTGTTAGGTCTGATGCGCTCGGCTACCCCGCTATTGAAGTCGGTGGGAAAAACGCTGCTCCGCGCCGGTGTGGGCGTAGCTAAAGATGTGCTGGCGGGTCGGACTTTAAAGAGCAGCGTGAAAGACCGAGGCGCAGGCGCTCTGAAGAGACTGGCGAGTACGGCGTTCTCGGGAGGAAAGACGTCTGTCGCGTCTAAGAAAGGGTCGAAACGTCGCCGGCATTCTCCTCAGACGGGCGGTGGCTCTTGCAAGAGACGTAGAGGGGATGTATTCGACCGGTAAGCGCCTAGGCGTTCAGGTATAAATAAAAAGACTGGAGGCGGCCGGCGTCAGTCTGTCGGCCGCATGAAGAGAGAACACAATGGCTTACGTACACGAGAGCAGTAATGAGTGCGCGCTCTCTGAGCTCGACCTGCACACCGTAGCGCCGACTCAGACTACTATCTTAAAGTCGTCTTTCCTGGGGATAGAAACAAAAAACTCTTTAGAGGATGGAGGTAACATAAATTTCACCATCAACAAGTCGCAAGAGTACACAGACCTGAACGAGAATTACCTTCATCTGGAATGTCAAGTGCTAAAGGACGGAGCGGCGATCGAGGACACCGACGCGGTAGCTCCGGTGAACAACTTGGCTCACTCGCTCTTCAAAGACGTCCAAGTCTCCATCGGCGGTTTCAAAGTGTTTGGCAACACCGAGACCTACCCTTACCGAGCTTACTTGGAAGGGTTACTCAACTACAACAAAGACGTGAAGGACGGCGTCATGAGCGCCCAGGGGTGGCATGAAGATACGCCCGGTCAGTTTGACACGTTGACTGACGCGAATGCGGGGTACAAAGCGCGCAAGAAGCTAATCTCCAACAAGCGCTTTTCGCTGATGGCGCGACTGCACTTTGACCTGGCTCATCAACCGAAGCTCATCGTTGGAGAGACAGAAATCAATCTCACTCTGAAACAAGCGGCGCCCTCTTTCTATCTGATGTGCGCCGCTGACGGAGGCTACAGCTTGAAGATCTACAAAGCAAAGCTCTACGTGCGACGCGTGCTGGTGGCGGACGCTGTAGCGGAAACGCACGAGAGAGCGGTGATAGAACACGGGCCCTTCGACTACCCGGTGAACAGAGTGGAGGTGACGACCTACGCCATCCCTCAAGGTAACAGAGATCACAGCTACACGCACTCCAACACAGGCCAGCTTCCCAAGTCGATGATGATTTGCTTCCTTGACCACGACGCCTTCAACGGTAGCTACACCAAGAACCCGTTCGAGATGAAGCATTACGACATCAGCTCGCTTCAAGTGATAGTGAACGATCAGAAAGTGCCGAACGACGCCTACGTGCCCGACTTTAAGACCAAAGCGGCCGTGAGAGAGTACTTGGCGCTACACACGGAAACGGGGATGTACGAGGGCGCGCGCTCCTGCGGTATTTCATACGATCAATTCCTGAACGGTTACACGGTGTTCCCCCTCGACTTAACCCCAGACAGATCGCACGACGGGTGTCGCGTGAACCTTATAAGAGCGGGTCAGCTGAGGGTGGAAGTCAGTTTCCGCTCGGCGCTACAAGCGACAACAACGGTGCTACTCTACTTGGTGTACGACAACGTCGTCGAGCTGACCCGAGATCGACACCCCGTCACCGACTACCACATGAACTGAAGACAAGACGGCGGTACTCGGCGTATCGTATGAACACGCTTGAAATAAGCAGAGTGTTGAAGGAAAACGTTCACACAAAACATCGTTTCCTGGGCGTTTTCTCTTGTGACACTATTCCGAAGCACCCTATCAAAGACACTTGTTTCGTGAGCAACACAGATCCGCAACATTTACCAGGTCAGCATTGGGTGGCGTTTTACGTGTCGAGCACGGGTGAAGTGTACTACTTTGATTCCTTCGGCTTACCGCCGCTGAGTGCGGAGTTCTTGTCTTTCGTGGAACGCTCTGCTCCGTTCAAGTGGCAAAGAAACCGCATTCAACTACAAGACACTTCTGCTGACACCTGTGGACCTCATTGCGTTCATTTCCTAATTGAAGCATGTCGAACAAGAAACCCCAAGAAGTGCGTCATGCGCATGAGCAAAATCCCAAAGCTGAGCGACCGGGCCGTGAGTCAGAAGCTATCGATGATGCTGTTGTGACGGGTTGTTGCGATGGCGGCCGTTTCATGGAGGCAAAGATTCTCTGCCTTGCCGAAATGGTGTTGGATTTATCCAAAGTCGTGCAATGTCTATTGGAGAGAAGTCGTCCGGGGTGTGGTGGTGCGAGTGACGGCGGCGTGAGACTTTGCGGCCTGTTGAGTTGCTGCAAATCGAAGAAGCAAGCTAAAAAAGCATAAACTTTGTGTTTTTTCTGATTGAAATGAAAATAAAGAATAAAATGAAAAGAAAAGAAATTATCTTGTTGTGTTTTTATTTCTATATATAAGTTACATAACTTTTTTTTTGTTTGTTTGTTTACAAACAGTCACGTGTCACGTGGTGTTGTTTACAAACAAGAGAGCCACGTGGTGTTGTTTACAAACAAACCCTAAGTAGGTCACGTTACCCTAGTTACCAGAATGCCAGCTTCTGATTGGCTGAGCCTAAGTAGGTCACGTGACGTAAGTAGGTCACGTTACCATGGTTACCAGAATGCCGGCCTCTGATTGGCTGAGAGCTTCTAAGTAGGTCAGTAGGTCACCCAGAATGCTGGCTTCTGATTGGCTGAGAGCCCTAAGTAGGTCACGTTACCATGGCAACGGGTCACGTGACCAAATGGAGGCCTCTGATTGGCTGCATGTCGATTGAGTAATAAACAGTACTTAACTATAGTCCCGTTCCGATACATACTATACTACTCCCCCCCTCCCCCCCAAGTGCCCGCCCACCCCATAAATAGTGCCCCCCTCCCCCCCCTCCCCTCCCCATGCATCTTAAAGTACCCCCCTCCCCCCCTCCCCTCCCCTCCCCCCTTATAGAAGCCTCCCATTAGCTAGTCCAAGTCATGTGACCAAAAGGGGGGCGTGGTCTGTCTATTGTCTATATTATGCAAATGAGGGAGGGGGTCAGGTCACGTGACCAAGGGGGTGTGGCCTATTTTCCAAATAAAGAGCGCTTCCGGTCACGTGACCAAGGGGGTGTGGTCCTATTATGCAAATGAGGGGGTCACGTGACCCATTATTATGCAAATGAGGGAGTCACCTGACCAAATGGAAGCCACTGATTGGCTGGTGATCAAAGGGGCGTAGTCTACTATGCAAATGAGGGGGTCACGTGATCAAGGGGGCGTGGCCTATTATGCAAATGAGGGGGTCACGTGACCAAATGGTGGCCCCTGATTGGCTGGTGATCAAGGGGGCGTGGCCTATTACGTAATTATGCAAATGAGGGGGCGTGGCCTATTACGTAATTATGCAAATGAGGGGGTCACGTGACCAAATGGAGGCCTCTGATTGGCTGCATGTCGATTGAGTAATAAACAGTAGTTAACTATAGTCCCGTTCCGATACATACTATACTACTCACGTTGGGCCCTTGTAACATTATAGGTGCACTAGGATCCCATCCCATCACCTCACACCATTTAACAACTCATTTAGGGAGCAGCTTACCGGCCTCCTCCAACAGAAACACTCCCAGAGATCACTGGTCTGCACTGCTCATTGCTCATGTAAGACAGGACCCTGGAGGTGATGAACCCTACCACATGACATTTAAGCTTGCTCCCCTCTGAGAGACTTACCTCACAATGACCCCATAGAGGTTTCTCAATTAAGTGTCTCTTTGCTGGTTTCGCCAAGTCCTCCTGTATTGACTCTAACTCCTGACCTACTCAGCAGCCCCAGCTCCTGGCTGCAGCCCAGAAAATTAGTTCCCTTCCCTTTTTTCTTCTTTTATCGCCCCCTGGCAGAGACCCTACCCACACTAACCTCACCCTCACATTAACCCTTTAAGGACTGATGTCTCTAAAAGATTGCATTTGTCGTGATGATGCACCAATGCAGCCCCGGCGAGTAACTCGCTGGTGGTTTATTGTGCCAACCTTTGGGAAATGTCTTGACGCTGTATGGTCAGCATAATGCTTGAATGCAGCCCTGGCGAGTTACTTGCTAGGGCTTTTTTCATGTATCATGACAACCAAAGACATAATGCATCAATGCATTATGCTGTCCTTAAAGGGTTGACTTCCTAGACTTGATAAGACCCTTCCTGCCTCACACCTCACATAGCATAGCTTGCGTATTGTTAACGCCTACTAGATGTTCATTAGGGTTGTTATTTATCGTAGTTATATGCTTTTTAAGACTATGGAAGATATGCTTTTTAAGACTATGGAAGATATGCTTTTTAAGACTATGGAAGATATGCTTTTTAAGACTATGGAAGATATGCATTTTAAGACTATGCAAGATATAGCATTTTTAAGACTATACACAATATCATTTTAAGATTATCCAAGATATATGCTTTTTAAGACTATGCATGATATGCTTTTTGCCTAGGCTCACTGTTCAGGTTGCACCAGTGTGCATAGAATATACCGGTATAAATTCTGAATACAGAGAACGACAGTTCCAGGCCCAGGCCCCATTCTACCCCTGTAGAAGTGCTTCCTCTATGAATAGACAGGTACTGATAGCCCGGGGGGGGTACTCGGTAAAGGAATGGGTACTAACTGCGGTAAAGACCCCGAAGAGCTGTTGCTGTGCGTGCGTCAAAGCAAGAAAAAAAGGAGGCTGTCAATTACATAAAAGTGAAAAAATAAGGGGCTGTAAATAACTGGAAAGTACTAAATCAGGGGCTGTGACAATTGATATGTAAATAATGAACCCTTACAATTCATACATGACTTGAGTAATCTATAAATCCAAAATAACCTCATGTTAAATGGAAGAGGCCTCTTAACTGTGCCCTGTCATCTGACTTCTTGAAAAATAGGGGGCTGTAAAAATAATACCCATTTTAAAGGGGCTGTCAAATGATCAAAGTGGGGGGGGGGCTGTAGTTTTGCAGTTGGTACCTACCCTCTAAAAGCCAGCGACCTCCTCGGGACCGATAGACAGGTGCACTATTAGCCTATGTAATGGCTATAGGCCTAGTTACCACTGTTATCTACACTTAGTTTATCTGTGGCAGAGAGTAACAGGCCCCAGAGCTATTTATGAGTAACCCCACAGGCGTGGGCGGCCACACTCTCCATGCACATTCTCCCCCAGTAATCATTACACTAACCCATACAGAACCTTTGTTGTGAGAGTGAGAGCATGGCCCGGATTTACTCCAACGCCTCATACACATACTCCCCACCCAGCCAACACACCCAAATGGGCCCATATGGGTGTGTCTCTAGGCACCATGGGCTAGCCCATATCTGGGTATTTACTGGTAATTGTCAGGGCTTCCAGATTGGGCCCATGTGGGCTCAGCCCAGAATATCAACATGTCATGATCGCACTGCAAATCCTTCAATTCATACTCACTTCTGAAAATATTCAATTAATTTACATTTAAAATTGACATTATATATGTGTTTTTGTAAAAGTGGGTTTCATCTGGGTTGGAAATGGGCAAACTTGGCAAAGGTGTCCCTGGGTTTCCCATTGGCTCAGCATGGGCACCCAGATAGGGCCCAGGTGGGCTGAGCCCATGTACTGAACTTAGTTTTTAATGGACTTCTTGCATTGCAGATACTTTAATTTATCCTCACGTGTCCCTTTTTTCTAGAAAAATGCAAGTTCAAATTATTTTTCTTATGCTATGTTGTCTACCTTGGTTTCACCTGGGCTAGAGCTGGGCTAAGTGGGCTGACATCTGCATGGGTTTTCCATGGGCTTGGCGTGGGCTGCCAGGTAGGCCCCATGTGGGCCAGCCCACTGACTTCACTTTCTGGGCTAATTCTACCAATACAACTGTCATGATCACATTTCAAAGACCTTTCCTCAAAAGAGTGGGGTTCACCTGGGCTAAGTAGGCAAGTGTTGTTCCTGAGCTTACCACTAGATGTCATCATTGAGAGTACATGGGATTTGATATCCTATAGATGTTTTGTGGTCTTTATTACAATGAGCCATGAATTCACAATTCCTTTAAAACCATTGGAATGAAACAGTTTTCACAGTACGTTCATATTATATGAAATTGTCTACACAAGTTTGCATATTAATAGAGAAACAAGGAGCATTCTGATAGTGACACCTTTCCTAGGGATATGATCATAGTACATAATCCCAGGGCTCCCTCAGGTATTACTATCATACTCTGACTGTGTCACCCAATGTGATCAGAGTTGTAGTTAGTCAAAGGAAACACTTGCTTCTCCTCCTTAAATAAAGGGAAGAGATGACATTAAATGCAGATAAATTAATTGACCCGCTGGAAAACTTGTTGGTAACTACTCTTAACATGATCATCAACTACATAACAACTAAGCTTATAGCTAAAAAAAAGGTGTGTCTGTCCCCCCAGCCCCCAACCCCCCAATTACGTGTTACCTAACTAAAGGAGCCCTTCTGGGCCCCACCTGATAGCCCCGGTCAAAACGAAGCGGCCCCAGATGGTCAGCCCATATGGGCCCCATAAGGTAGCCCATCTGTGACCCACCTAGGGCCCACCAGGGCGTGTTGGCTGGGTAGTACTAACCATACAGTGTGTACTAGGTCTCTGCTGGTCACAGTTACTCCAAGCATATCCTCCCAGATGATAACTCATGGAGTACTATACAAAACCTGTGTTAGGAGACTGAGGGGGTGGAGCTACTCAGAGCTGTTTACCACATGTTGATGTTTACTTTCGGGAGCTGCCACCTGATACTGCTGTAAAGCTGCTAATTCAGTGTTGTGATACCTGAGTGCACTAATTCAGTGTTGTGATACCTGAGTGCACTAATTCAGTGTTGTGATACCTGAGTGCACTACTTCAGTGTTGTGATACCTGATTGTACTAATTCAGTGCTGTGATACCTGAGTGTACTAATTCAGTGTTGTGATACCTGAATGTACTAATTCAGTGTTGTGATACCTGAGTGCACTAATTCAGTGTTGTGATACCTGAGTGCACTACTTCAGTGTTGTGATACCTGATTGTACTAATTCAGTGCTGTGATACCTGAGTGTACTAATTCAGTGTTGTGATACCTGAATGTACTAATTCAGTGTTGTGATACCTGAGTGTACTAATTCAGTGTTGTGATACCTGATTGTACTAATTCAGTGTTGTGATACCTGAGTGTACTAATTCAGTGTTGTGATACCTGAGTGTACTAATTCAGTGTTGTGATACCTGAATGTACTAATTCAGTGTTGTGATACCTGAGTGTACTAATTCAGTGTGTGATACCTGAGTGTACTAATTCAGTGTTGTGATACCTGAGTGCACTACTTCAGTGTTGTGATACCTGAATGTACTCATTTAGTGTTGTGATACCTGAATGTATTCATTTAGTGTTGTGATACCTGAATGCACTAATTCAGTGTTGTGATACCTGAAAGTACTAATTTAGTGTTGTGATACCTGAATGCACTAATTCAGTGTTGTGATACCTGAATGCACTAATTCAGTGTTGTGATACCTGAATGTACTACTGAAAACATTTTCACGCTGTACATATTTTCACGATTTTCGTGTTTTAAAAAGTCCTTGAAAAGAATATTTATACTGTATTGAATTATACTGCCAAATATAAAAAATCCGTGAATTTAAATACGAGCTAAATACTTATTTCGTTTCAAATCTGCAAAAATTTATACTAGCGAAAATATCTACGTTTACAGTAATTCAATGTTGTGATACCTCAGTATACTAATTCAGTGTTGTGACAACTGAGTGTACTTATTCAGTGTTGTGATACCTGAGTGTACTAATTTAGTGTTGTGATACCTGAATAATTACTGACTAATTACTATAACCATTTCTATTTTGATAAATTCTCCCTTTCCTCAGTCAAATATCTGTGCTTGGATTGTGCTATCATCAATGAGCAAAAATGAACCACATTTCTCCCCCCCCCTCCCCCATTAGCTCCAGGACCAGGGCCTTATTTACCATCCAGATTCCCGCCACCATCTGGAATCTAATGACTCATCCATTTTTTTCCAGATACACACACAGAACGTTTACCACATTCCAGCGTCTGGGCATCCCCGGGCCCCGCCCGCTACCCCTACTGGGCAACCTACTACCTGTTATCCTGAAGGTAAGGAGTATACCGTATTCAGCGTAATGAGCACCACCCCAATTGGGTCAATTTTTACAACACATATTATCTAAAATATTTGAATTAACTCCAGACGTGTTATTGATAGTCCTCCAGTACTGATGGTTGATCCAGCAGGGCGTCTATCAGACCTAATTATAAAAATAATAATTAAATCAGATGCTCATAAATGTGGAGTTCAGCGTTGGGAAAAAAACTCCAGACGTTTTCTTGATAATAAGTTAAGCACACCGTGTGGGAGGGGGGATCTGGGTGTCCAAAGCCCCCTTTTTGGAATTAAAAAAATGTAATGAAATGACAATTCACTGTAACTTGGGGTGCTGCACTCTTTGGTACTTTTGTATTTGGTGGCAATTCCAGAGTCTGCCCCTAGCCCGGAAAAGGGGGCTGAAGGGGGAGGGAGTAAAAGAGTAAATGTCGGAGGCGTGGGGGGGGGGGGGGGACAACTCACTGTAAGTAGAACTGGTGGGACTAGATGTGGAAGTACAAGAGGTCATCATTTGATTCTAAAATTGATTGTACAATCCAACTTCTGATTCCTCTGATGATTCATTGCAGGGAGTTTTACGAGCTGACATGGACCATATACTGAAGTATGGCAAGGTGGTTGGGTAAGAATTCTGTCAAATACAGCATTGTGCCTCAAGACTTCATGTTCATTAATTGTTATAATGCACAAAGGATATAAAGCATCACCAGTTGTGGAACCCTATGTAATAGGTGGGGTGGTTTACATTTATAACTATGCTGAGTCCTTTCACTACAACCAAATATATGAGAAAGAATATGCATATGCAATATATCATTGAAAAGCTAATGAAAAGGAAAATGTGGTGCTGCTAGTCTCATAAATGGGTTTGAGAGGAAAATACAATCATGAATGATGAAAAAAACCTGAAAACCCCTTGACAAAGATTGTTAAGCCAAACTGTTGAACTTGATTTGTGTTGTAATTTTTGATTGAAGAAACAACAAATTTTAATATAACAAGAATTGCGGTTGTTGCCGCGTAAAAAAATGCCTCAGGCATTTTTATACGCGGCAACAACCGCAATTCTTGCATTTGAAGGAACATAATGTCTACATGCTTGGTATATTTGTAGGGGACCCATTCAAGACACCATATAAACAGGGCGGGAGGATGATATAACTGACGGATGTGACACAACAGGGGCAAAACATGCCATTACAGGGATTTAGTGTAATATACAGCCACTAGGTGGCCACCAGTGCAGCAGCACTAATAGAACCATTGCATTCCTTTGGTCCATGTTAGGGGGTGTAGGTAGGATTATAATCAACCTCAGGAGCATGGAAATGGGTGTTGCTAGGCAGATAAACAATTAGAATAGCTGTTGCTAGGCAACCAGCTGTCTTAGCAACAAACTAATAGAACCATTGAATTCCTTGGGTCCATGTAAGGGGGGGTAGGTACAATAATAGTCAACCTCAGGAGCATGGAAATGTGCGTTGCTAGGCAGATAAACAATTAGAATAGCTGTTGCTAGGCAACCGGCCATCTTAGCAACAAAAAATTAGAACCATTGAATTTCTTGGGTCCATGTTAGGGGGGGTAGGTAGGATTATAATCAACCTCAGGAGCATGTAAATGGGTGTTGCTAGGCAGATAAGCAATTAGAATAGCTGTTGCTAGGCAACCAGCTGTCTTAGCAACAAACTAATAGAACCATTGAATTCCTTGGGTCCATGTTAGGGGGGTAGGTACAATTATAATCAACCTCAGGAGCATGAAAATGGGTGTTGCTAGGCAGATAAACAATTAGAATAGCTGTTGCTAGGCAACCAGCTGTCTTAGCAACAAACCAATAGAACCATTGAATTCCTTGGGTCCATGTTAGGGGGTATAGTTATGATTATGATCAACCTCAGGATCGAAGGTTCATTAATATTAATTTTATCATTATATGTATAAATTTGTGTTGTGACACCTTAAAACAAAATGGCGGCACCCCTTAAAACAAAATGGCGGCACCCGTACTGACTTCCTGTCAAATGAAAACAATATAATGCCTCAACCTGGTAGTTCGCAAGCTCACCACCAGGGCCCCTCCGGGGCCTTTCGGCCTTAAATAATGCCTCAACCTGGTAGTTCGCAAGCTCACCACCAGGGCCCCTCCGGGGCCTTTCGGCCTTAAAAAATTGAATTAATGATATTTTTCCAATGCTCAAACAAAATTATTAGAATTCCCTGCTTGTCATATTCACGGTATTGCAAAGATATCAATTGCAAATATAAATTTGTCTCTCCCTGTAGGACGTACGAGGGCCGCACACCATCCCTCATTGTGGCCGACACTCACATACTCAAACAGATCATGGTTAAACAGTTCCACAACTTTCAGGACCGCAGGGTGAGTAGCTTTGGAAGGAAAGATCACTACAACAGATATATAAGGTGGTCCTTTTTTATAATAGAAATATTTGATTGCTATATGTGTATTATAATTGTGTGATTATGTGCATATGATATTCTTACTGTTTTTGCTACATAATATTTGTAAAACTGCTGTGTCACAGTGTTGCAATGTTTCTGCATGATCTTTTAAAAAAGTGCTGTGTCACTGCGTTCGTCGCAACATAATCTTTAAAAAGGTGCTGTGTCATGGTGATTGTTGCAACATTATCTTAGATAAATCAGTAAAACTGTTGTTACTTAAATGTTTGTAAAAGTGCTGAGTCATGGTGTTTTGTTGACACCTGATGTTTGTAAAAGTGCTTAGTCATGGTGTTTTGTTGACACCTGATGTTTCTAAAAGTGCTGAGTCATGGTGTTTTATTGACACCTGATGTTTGTAAAAGTGCTGAGTCATGCTGTTTTGTTGACACCTGATGTTTGTAAAAGTGCTGAGTCATGGTGTTTTGTTTTCATTGTGTTATTGTAATTACAGGGTGGAGGGATGCACAAGTTCCCCATGCGGCGAGCACTGACCAGTCTACGAGGGGCCCACTGGAGACACGTCAGGGGGCTACTCACACCAACATTCAGCAGTGCTAAACTGAAAAATGTAATCAAATATCTAGCATATCAGGACAGTTCTTATGTTCAGTAATGTTGCTGAAATCATGCATATTTACTCAATATAATTTCTACAAAGAAACATCTTATTCTGTCTATATCCTACTAAATCCAAAAGAAAATGAGCATGAACAATACACCATGTAACAATTACAGAAAAATATTAATAAAAAGAAAAGAGAAAAAGAAAAAAAAAACCTTATCATAAATGTAGATATTTTTGCGCTGTTCATATTTTTGCAAATTTTGTGAAATTGTATGCTTTAACAAAGTTGTGAGAAAATGATACACATGAAAATATCTACGTTTTCAGTATCATCTTTCAGCTCAGAATTGAGCCCAGGGACTAATATCATCACAGCCTTAGAAGTAGAGCAATAAATCCTATATCATTTCACCACATGATTACAGATGGTGCCCTTGATAGCAGACTGCTGCCACAACCTGGTCAACAACCTCAGGGACAAGGCACTCGGGGACCAGCAGGTCGACCTCAAGACGTGAGTCATGTCTATAAATAACCTCAGCCACATCTATCAATACAGTCAACGCTGGGTCATTTCTATTTATAGACTCCCAGACAAGGCTGAGTCATGTCTATAAATAACCTCACAGACAGGGCTGAGTCATGTTTATAAATAACCTCTCAGACAAGGCTGAGTCATGTCTATAAATAACCTCCCAGACAAGGCTGAGTCATATCTATGTATAACCTCCGAGACAAGGCTGATATAACCTCACAGACAAGGCTGATTCATGTCTATAAATAACCTCCCAGACAAGGCTGATTCATGTCTATAAATAACCTCACAGACAAGGCTGAGTCTTGTCCATAAATAACTTCCCAGACAAGGCTGATTCATTTCTATAAATAGCCTCACAGACAAGGCTGAGTCATTTCTATAAATATCCTTACAGGCAAGGCTGAGTCAGGGCTATAAATAGCCTCACAGACAAGGCTGAGGCATGTCTATAAATAACCTCACAGACAAGGCTGAGGCATGTCTATAAATAACCTCACAGACAAGGCTGAGTCATGTCTATGAATAACCTCCAGACAAGACTGAGTCATTTCTATAGATAGCCTCACAGACAAGGCTGAGTCATGGCTATAAATAACCTCACACCGGGGGTCCAACAGGTTGGTGTCATTATATATGAAGGGTAACCTGGTATGATTTAATAAGCTAGTTTTTGCTTACACATAGAACATGCAAGTAACATATAACCAGACTGACCTTTTGTTGCTCTAGTTGCTGCGGGGCCTTCACGATGGATGTAATTGCTAGTACAGCCTTCGGGATACACATCGACTCACAGAATGACCCTGACAGCCCATTTGTCCGCCATGCCAAGCGGGTCTTCAACTTTCGTGTTAAACCAGCGATCACCATGCTTGTTCTTGGTAAGATACATTAGTGTAGCTCATGCTGTTCTAAAACATTTTGTTTTTATTTTTATAACTACATTTGTATTTTTGCAAAGTTTTTATATGGTTAACCTGTTAAATACTTTAGTTGAATTCTTCATTGTTATTCATCTCAATATTTGCTAAGAAAAATTTAACATAATTATAGATAGAGACATTGGAAACTTGGTATACATTTGTTAACTTAATGAACAAAACTCTCTCAACAAGCAGCAATACATGATGAGCATAAAGTAATGGTGAGGTTTATCTAATGAGGTTTATATCCAACCAATAATGAATGGATATTAAGGCACATGTGAGGTGTATCCTAGGATATGGGGCATGAGGCGCATAGCGCCGAGTGCCCCATATCCATACGATACACCTCACAAGTGCCTTGATAGCCATTCAATATTAGGTTTATTACACGATTCCCCCCCCCCCCCCCCCCCTCCCCCCACATGCCCCCCCTCCCCGGCTCCGCCAGCCAGCGTTTCCCTCCGACTTTACCATGTCCTCGATACACTCCTTGTTTCATCCCATACTATTGCCAGCGCCTCGATGGCGTAGTATGTAGAGCGTTAGACTTGAACTCTTGGGGTACCGTGTTCAAATCGCCATGAAACTGGATTTTATGGGTGACGAAATTTCGGAATTGCTCAGAGACCGGAAGGGTGCCTATGTCCACCAGAAGAGTGCCGATATCCACTGGAAGGGAGTCGACATCCACCGAAAGGGTGCCGATATCCACCGGAAGGGTGTCGATATCACTAAATATCAGCACGGGGATATCACCCAAAAAACACAATGAGTGGCCCAATCGTGTTATAACCAATATTCAATGCTGGTTTCAGTTCTTGGCTCCTTCTCCACATGGATCGTGCGGCTGTTGAGGATTAACTTCTTCCCGAAGGACGTGACCGACTTCTTTGTTGGCGTCATTGATGACGTCATGGAGAACCGTAAAGACGAGACCGCAGTAAGTCAGCTCTGCCATTTTGGTTTTGCTAGGTGTGTAGTTGAAGTGAGATGGTCTGCATTTTTTCCATATTTCAGATTCTATTCGAATGTGGTTCAAATGCTAGTACAATTTTGTACTTGAAGGATGGGGCACAATATACTTTCCTCTATGGGTAATTAGACCCTAAATAGAGGGACCCATGTCGACCAGGGATAGGTTTTATGATATTATGTTCAATGAGTGAAATTATAGAATTATGTTAAATTTGATAACTAGCTAAATTCTAAGCTGAATACTATGGAATGAGATTAAATAAAGTAGGTAGTATATAAAGTACCGTATTCGACGTAATAAGCGCACACCCCCTAATAAGCGCACACCCCCTGTTTTGGGGCGATTTTTAAACTAGAAATAACCAAAAATATCTCAATTTTTTTACCCCAATTACACTCTTAACTACTAAAAGGTGTCCAGAATAATTTTTTAAGCGCACTGTGCGCTTATTACGTCGAATACGGTATAGCAATAGGGAATATCTAGGTTAATTTTAAACCATTTTCTGAGCACTAATCAACAGACCATGTCAGTTTAAGCAGTAAGTTAATAAGAAACCATTCTGTAAGGCTTCGATCTTGTCAGGGTGGAATTTGGTGACTAGTTTTAAGTCAGATACATACAGTTTATGATACGGGATTCAGTCTAAGAGATGGGAAGACAACCTCACTACTTTAATTTCTTTGAATCTATGAATATGTGATTCTAAATAAAACTACCTGTGTATATTGACCCAATCGTGTAATAACCTGTTATAACAATTGTACGTACATTTTGTGTATGAATCATGGTACTTATAGCGGATCAATTATTCCAGAAACAAACCGACTTCATTCGACTGATGATAAATGCCTGGGTGGATGACCCTGACCCCTGGTCTATAGGTCAAGGTCAACCGGAAGTGGTGCAGGGCCCCGATGGAGTCTGGTCCAAGAAGGGTAGGTGTATATTAGGGAGTGGTCATTTTTTAACAACAGGGGGAGTTTTCGCGCGAGTGGGTCGAAATCTTTTTGGTCCTCATCAAGGGAGGGGTCGAAATTTTGGTAGTCCCCCCCTCAGGCAAGTTGAAATTAAGCGCGGCCGACCCCTTTGAGATATAGTAACATGCAGGCTTTTTCGCTAAAAAGGGGTGCAGTTATTTTGGTCCCTCCCTTAAGAGGGTCCAATTTTGTTTGATCTCCTCCCCCCCCCAAATCCAAGTAGCTGTGTAGTGGATGGTCCATGAAGGGTAGGTGTACAGTGGATGGTCCAAGAAGGGTAGGTGTACAGTGTTATCTGACAAGCCATTTGTTTATCCTGGATATCACATGCTGAGCTCAGGGAGGAAGCGTCCTCATGGGCCAAGTTCTAAAAAAACTAACTGTGATGAGAAGCGCGCGGCAATAGGGGTCAAGTCTATCCGTAATCTGGCGAAATAGATGTTGGGGCGATCATTTACTGTGACAGTTACTATGGAACCTAACCCTAACCCCAACCCCAACCCTAACCCTAACCCTAACCAGCCTAACCCTAACCCTAAGAAAAAAAGTTTTCATAGTAACTGTCACAGTAAATGTTTGCCCCGCATCCATTTAGCCAGATGACGGATAGTGTATTTGGCAATAGGCGAAAACACAGGGGGCCCCTGGTGTGGGACTGGAACAATAATACTGAAAAAATTTACTTATTCAGCCCATTTATATCTTCATCTGCCTTAAATGACCCGTTTTCTGTCAAGCCATGAACAGACTGTTTACATATATATGCTGGCTTCTTATACAACCTATTTGTATGTAAATACTTAAGTCCTTAATACTTTCTATTTCCTCTAGGT
Source organism: Harmothoe impar (assembly GCA_947462335.1). NCBI lineage: Eukaryota > Metazoa > Annelida > Polychaeta > Phyllodocida > Polynoidae > Harmothoe > Harmothoe impar. The sequence goes on along the minus strand of OX381711.1, from coordinate 7,864,237 downwards.
TTGACACATGAGGAGATATTGGCGCAGTCATTGTTGTTTTTCCTGGCTGGATATGAGACGACGGCGACGACGCTGAGTTTTGTCGGTCACTGCCTAGCCACAAATCCACAACACCAGAGCACACTCATAGAGGAAATAGACACCATGTGCCCCGATCTGGTGAGTTCTGTTTAAAGATGGGTTAGGAGCTAATTTTGAGTCAATTTTAGTTTTTCAGTTAGAGTCTTTGTGTTCATAATGTCCATAACAAGTATGTCATTCTGATGGGGGTCTGGATGGTGGGGTCCCAATTTCCCATATCGATCTTAAGAAAGGACCATGTCGCCCTGTCGATTTTGAGAAATACCCATGTCACCATGTCAATTTTAAGAAATGTCCATGTCCCATGTCGCTATCTCTAATATTCCTCATGTCGCATTTCACTAGGCCCAAAAATTGCCATGTCGCCATGTCGAATTTAGTGGTCCACACCCATTCTGATACGTATTGATCCATAAAATGTAGAGCAATGGTCGAAATATAGAGCAGTGGTCGAGAATTTTCCGTTTCCATCCCAGGCAGATTGAAGGCTCTACTTTTTTAAACTATACTAATGCCCACGCTTTTTCGCTAAAAAGGGGTAAAATCTATTTGGTCCCCACTCCCTTATGGAAATATATATTTCTCATGAATATCCATTTCTTTTAATCTCTGTGACACTTATACAGTGGTAGACACTAACGCTGGCCCGGGAGCCAATGGCCCGTAGTTTTGGGTCCGTAGTGAGTGTCCGTAGTGAGTGTCCAGAATATAATACTTTAGTTAGCGCATAGTCAACATAATATTTTGAATTCTCCTAAAAGAGACTGCCGGGTTAAAAGGAGTGACATGGGCCAGTAATAGGTTACCTTTCACAGATGGTATTATTCAACTTGAAGGTATATTTCTGGGCCCATAGCTTGATTTCCGGGCCAACAACTTTCTGAGGCTGCGGGCCCGGGTAGCCCATGGTCAGAAATGTTAGTGTCTACCCCTGCTTATATTTGTATAGGATAACATTGACATGGACGCGGTGGGGAGAATGACATTCCTGGATATGGTCGTCTGTGAGACACTCAGGATGTATCCACCCGCTGGCAGGTGAGTCACACTGTAAAAATATTCCGTTGAAATTACGGAGAATCAATGTCAGATTTGATGGTGTACAGCGTAATTGTGATTTACGGTGAGACAGTGTAAAACTCGCTACTTTTACGTCAAACATCCGTAAACCACTACAGTGAAACAATGTGTTTTTTTTCATTTACTGTGAATTGTCGACTAAAACAAACAGGAAAAGTCTGGTAACCACTGATGCCGGTGAATCACCATCATTTTTACAGGATATTTTTTAAAGTGCATATGTGCAAAAAGTCACGAACTGACAAGTGAGCCTTGACAAAAAGCATATCTTGCGTAGTCTTAAAAAGCATATCTAGGGTAGTCTTGACACACCAGCATTTTATATAACATACCTTAAAACCTCGCGTATAAGTCCAACTCACATATTAGCCGCACCTAGAGTTTGGGTTGATGCTCTAAGCTGCACTAACGATCTGATCATCACTTTAGTACTGTACCAGTACACTTTAGTAACAAAAACTTGCATTTAACCCTTTAAAGCCGACCAAAAAACGTTTTTCCTGGTGATGGGGGCGAGACCTTTTCACAGGAACTCCCCCTAGGGCCGAGCCTTTGCTGATTCCCATAGAGTTATGTCGACTATAGTCGATGCTTGGCCAGCCATGGCATCGACTATAGTCGATGCTCGGCCAGCCATGGCATCAACTATAGTCGATGCTCGGCCCTAAAGGGTTAAGCCGCACCCTGACCCTAGGCCAATCCTATAAGCTGCACCACCGATCTAACTCGCGTACTAGCCGCGGCTCATACGCGAGGTTTTAAGGTATGCAAAAAGTCACAAACTGACATGTGAGTCTTGACAAAAAACATATCCTGGGTAGTCTTAAAAAAGGATATCTAGGGTAGTCTTGATGCATACTGACCCAGACTTTTATATAACATAATAGATATAATGGATAGTAGTATAGTATGTATCGGAACGGGACTATGGTTAACTACTGTTTATTACTCAATCGACCTGCAGCCAATCAGAGGCCTCCATTTGGTCACGTGACCGGAAGTGACCTACTTAGGGGATTAGTGGTGACGTCACGTGACCTAGTTAGCCAATCAGAGGCCGCCATTTGGTCATGTGACCGGAAGTGACGTCATATGACCTACTTATGGACCGGAAGTGACGTCATATGACCTACTTAGGGGACCGGAAGTGACGTCATATGACCTAATTTAGGATCACATGACCGGAAGTGACCTGATGAGTCACGTGACCGGAAGTGACGTCACATGACCTAATGGCCAACCGGAAGTGAGTGACCTCATTGAGGATCACGTGACCGGAAGTGACCTGATTGATCACGTGACCGGAAGAAGAAGAAGAAGAAGAAGAAGAAGAAGAAGAAGAAGAAGTGACGTCACGCGACTTAATGAAGAGATGAGCGTCTTTAAGGGGTCACGCGCTTTAAAATGTGATATATATTTTTTTTTTTTGGAGGAGGAGGAGGAGGAGGAGGATAAGGAGAGGAGGAGGAGGAGGAGAAGGAGAGGAGGAGGAGAAGGAGGAGGAGGCGAGTCTCTTATTTTTTTCGGTAAACTAATAAAAAACACTACGATATAAGTTTTTTTTTCATTTTTATTGTTTTACGAGCGACTGGAAGTGACTTATTGAACTAGGTAGAAGCGTTCTTTAGAGTGTATAAGGGGGGAGGGGAGGGGAGGGGAGGGGAGGGGGGGAGGGGGGCCCCTTTAAGATGCATGGGGAGGGGGGCGCTTTTAGGATGCATGGGGCGGGTGGGGGGGGGGAGGGGGGAGGGGGGAGGGGGGCACTCTAGGGGGGTGGGGGGGCACTCTAAGGGGCGTTTGTCTCTTTTAAGAAAAAAAGAAAAGAAAAGATTTCAATCGAGAGACACGCTTCTTCCTCTCGAGAGGAAGAAGCGTGTCTCTTCATTTTTTTTTGTTTATCACGTGCCTCGATGAGGCGATCAGCTGCGACTGGAGGAAGTGACACTTTAAGAGGACACGCGTCTTAAATGTTATAATATTTTTTTTTTTACTTACTAATAAAGAAGACGTATGAAAATAAAACACAACAATTCACATGTCCGTCGTTCTCGTTGTTTCTTGCTTGATAAAGTCAAGTAATATCGCGATGCCGAGGTCAAACTTTCCCATGTCCTCAGTCAACACTCGAAGGAGTTCAAAAGGCGTACCGCCGGCACCGTCAGCTTCATCTTGCCACATTTTCAACACTCGGAAGGCCCACTCAGCGGGACTTCCTCCGTATTAGCATTCTTCAGCGATCTTATCTAACCTCTCAGGCGACAATTTTAAATGGTCCCCCACCTCTTTCCACCTGCTACCTAGACGTCTGCCGAGGGTGCCCAAGTGCTTATGCATCGCGCACGAGTCGGGGTTTTCGAAATCCAACCCCTGTCTGTGGAGAAGGGACATCCACTGAGCCAACAGTTCCACGCGTCTAATGCGGGTGAAGACGCGACCGAGCTCTCCCCATCTATGACGATGCGGGGTTTCACCCCACCAGACTCGGAACATCGCCGTACACAGCTCCTCCGGTGTCTTGACACTGCGCTCTACTAGAGCATCCATACGGGCGGCGGTAACTTTTAAGCTACTGCCCAACTCTCTCCAAGATCCGCTCAACTCTTTACCTAGTTGACGAAGCAAGGCGTCGCTATATGCTTAGCGCCGCTGTCCTACCTCTCTGTTCTCCCCATCGGTCTGCCTCGCGCGTCTCACGTCGTCAAGCCGCATTAACTTTTTTTCAGGTGGACAAGGCGGTGAAGGCGAGCTTGAAAGTGGAATAGCTTGAGCCATCTCGTCTCGTCTTGGCGGCAGCGGCGGCGGCGGCGGCGGCAGCGGCGGTGATGGCGGTGGTGGTGGTAGTAGACGTTACTGTGGTCAGAGGCGATATGGTTTTTTTCCAACAGAAATCAGAGCTTTTATACAGAGGGAGTTTAATCCTATTTCCAACAGCACTCCAGCTGTCTAGCGACCTGTCCGCATGACGCTTTTTCAGCCGCTCCCGAGTTACAGCTATTCGGACACTCAGCCCCTCAGGAGGAGGAGCAGCAGCAACAGGGTGAGACAGAGAACGACGCTGACGACGAGGCGTACGAAGAACCCGAAGGGAAAGGGGCGGACGGTACGTTTTTTCGGCTCCCCTCTTCCCCAGCTTTCGACCTCACTTCCACTGGTAGCGCGTCCGGTCCGTGGCGACTGCCCTCACCGCCACCTTACGAGGGCGGCGGCGCTTCATCTTCTACCACTACACTCAGCACCGACGGCGTGTGGCTGCTCTGTTCCAACAACGAGGTCTCGGATACCACCAGCGCTGACGCTGCTCCTGTTATCGGTTCTGCTGCTGATTCAGCTCACGCTGATGGTGTTACTCTTCTTGCGGGTCTGAAATGTTCTAAGGTGAGTTCCAGAACAACAAGGCCTACTAAGAAGAGAAAAATACAAGAAAAAGAACGAGATGGACGAGAAGAAGCAGAGAAATCCTTCTTCCGTCTTCTCGGGTTAGAGTTCTGCTTAGACGGGGCTTTGACGCTGGAGATCTGGGAGGACGTGGCTAGACTGTCTAGGAGGCCGCGCTACACAAAAGACGGCCAGGTGAAAGAGGCGTCTCTGACCAGAAGCAAGCGAGTGCACTTCACTGCCGACGCGCTGCGCGAGCTAATAGCACGCATCGCCGATATCCGCGCAGTGGTGCGCATACGCGACACAGCGGCCGCGCAAGGAAGACCTAATCACACCCCCTGGTTCGCAGTGCTGGATGAGGAGGGCGAAGTGTACGCAGCTGTGAGCTACTACAGCGGTAAGAACCTCGTCCACGTGCGCAAGTACGAAGGTCCTGACAAAAAACCCACACAGCAGGGGGTGACGCTGTCCGCCAGAGCGCTCAAAGAGTTGGATGACAAAACAGAGATTATTCTCAAATATCTCGGTATAGATTCGGAATGAGAGACGCTCAACGCTCACGCGCGCACACACACAGCGTTTGACGTACGCTGTATGAGACAGAAAGACGGATACACAGACAGATAGATAGATAGACAGATAGATTGATAGATAGATAGACAGATAGATTGATAGATAGATAGATAGTTAGATGGCTAAGTAGTTGGTAACTGAGTGAAAAAACATGACGCAGTACGTATGCGAAAAGTGTTTCAAAATTTTTAAAAGACCGTACAACCACGAGAGACACGTAGAAAATTGTAGAGTAATACCTAAGTTTTGCCCTCTATGCGGCGAAGGCGATTGCCGAAAGATCGCCTGTCGACGCGAATCTCTGGACGGGGTGACCATCCCTCCGCGCATACGTGCTGTACCGAACGGGGAGGAAACGTTCACGGCGAATTGGCCTGCGATACAAACGGGCGTCAGGATGCACGGGACTCGCGTGAGTGTAACAAACTTCAGGCTACCAACCGGCGAGTTGAGTGACGCTGTAGATACTATGCGTCGCATTCACTTGACACAAAGATTCAGATACAAAGTGGGTTTCTCGGTAGGCTTACTCTTACAACACAGAGAGGACAAGAGCAAACTGCGCTACTTTCATGCCTCCCAGAACAACGCAACTCTCATACAACCGCTCCCTACTACAACTAATTCAGAAACTTTGGAAGAGCTCCTCTCAAAGATGGAAAACACCGTCGCTTGCGAGGAAGTACGGAAACTTTGCGACGCTGACACCAAGTGGCACGTTCTTTTTCCTACCAATTTGAACATTTGCGTTTACATGGGACCGGGGGAATTCCCCATAGGCGGTAGGATCACTCAGGCCGGTCGTGTTGGAAAGAGAAGCGGCGTGTTAGATTTTCCCAACAAGGACAACCTCTGCATCTTCCGCTGCATTTCCTTTCACTTATACAACACCAGCAAGCGCGCTTCAGATTTGTTACGTCAGTTCTGTCCCGCTGCCACACCTGAATCCTTTCCGGGTCTGAACATCCGCGACTTACCCGCGTTAGAGAACTTGTTTGACGTACAAATAGCGGTCTACACCGCGTCGCGTCAAGTGCCGGGGCGGAAGTTGAGAAGACGCGTTACTCTGATCAGACCGCCTTCCAGAACTCTGGCCGCCCGAGGTAAAGTCAACCTACACCTGACGGCGAAAGGCGGTTTGCACGTCTCTCTCGTCACGGACTTCAACGCGTACGCGGGCATATACGAATGTTGCAAGTGTAAGGCGGCGTTCACCACTGAGTTCTTGCTGAAGAGACACAGGAACCAGCTTTCCTCTTGCCGACAAGTCAAGTTGCGCTACGTAGGTGGCATCTACCAAAATTCGAGAACGATTTTCGAAGCGCTAGCAGACTTCTCCATTTTTCCCCCCGACGGACATTCCGGAATCTACCCTTACAAGATCGCCTTCGATTTCGAGGCTTTCTTCAGACCGTGCAAAGAACCGTCGACGGAACACGTGTCCCTGCTGTGGGATCACGTCCCTTTGTCGGCTAGCGTCGCATCCGACTTTCCAGGGTGGGAGGGGCCCGTCTGCTTCGTCAGAGAATCCGACGCAGATTCCGACCCCTTGTTGGACCGAGTTTTAAATCACATAAACGAAAACGCCAAAGTCATCGGGGAAGCTGTGCTAGCGAAGTTAGATGCGGCGATAGGTGAAGCTCTCCTGCTGGAGGAGGCGACATTCACCCCTTCTCCAGGCGGCTTCGCTGCGGCTCAGACCAGACACCCGTTAGTTCAACTGAAGAAGCGTCTTCTGAGATACATCCGTCAAGCTCCAGTCGTGGGCTTCAACTCGGGGCGTTACGACTTGAACCTGATCAAAATACGCCTTCACTCGTTCTTTGCCTCCGGAGACCGAAGAAACCAAGAATTCAGCGTCATAAAGAGAAGCAATCAATACTTGGCGGTTTACACACAGCACACGGTTTTCTTGGACGTAGTCAACTATTTGGCACCCGGTTACAACTACGCGACCTATTTGCGAGCTTTCACCAGGAACGAAGAGAAAGGTCACTTTCCTTACGAATGGATGACGTCTACCAGGAAACTGGCAAACAGAACGCTGCCACCGAGATCGGCTTTTGACAGCGAACTGACGGGCGTCAAAATGTCCGAATCCGACTACGCCGCATGTCAGAAAGTTTGGTCCGACGAGAAGATGCAAACTATGGAAGATTACTTGATCCACTACAACAACAAAGACGTCAAACCTTTCATAGAAGCTCTGAAAAATCACGCTAAATTTTTCCAAGATCGCGGCATTGACATGTTGAAAGACGGAGTTTCTCTCGCCGGTTTGACTTTACGGTTCCTCTTCCAAAACCTAGAAGACGCGTTCACAACGTTCCCCCAGTTCGACGCCGTCCTCCACGCTCTGATCAAAGAAAATCTAGTCGGCGGTCCTTCCATCATCTTCCATAGATTTCACGAGAAGGGCACCACGCGGATAAGGGAGCACAAGTACGGCGAAGAAGCGAGACCGTGCCAACACATCCTAGGACTAGACGCTAACTCTCTGTACTTGCGCTGCATGAGCGAAGCGCACTGCACGGGCTATTACGCGGTGAGACGACCTGAGACCGAGTTCAAGCCCGAAATTAGGCAAAGAAACTCTCACAGCGCTTTGGAGTGGTTACGCTTCGTAGAGCACGACCGCGACGTGAAACTGCGCCACGCTTTGAACGGCGGCGAGATGGTTGTAGGCTGTCGGAGAATTTGCGTGGACGGGTTTCACGCGGCCTCTAATACGGTTTTCCAGTTTCACGGGTGTTGGTTCCACGCTCACAAGTGCATACCGTTGCACCGATATCAGTGCGCTTCACTGAGGGAGGAGAGACGCGACAGAACGACTAGAGTAAGCGCTTACTTGAAAGTGCTAGGTCACAAGCTGGTCGTCGTGTGGGAGTGCGAATGGCGAGAGATGAAGCGTCGAGATGAGCGGGTTAAGGCCTCCCAACAATGCTGGAAGGTTGCCGCTTTGAAAGTGTCTCGAAACGCGATGAGCGAGAGCGACATCCTTTCCGCTGTGAAAGAGGAGAAAATGTTCGGTTTAGTTCAAGTGGACATCACTACGCCGCCTCACCTATGAGACTACTTCGAAGAAATGACCCCCGTTTTCAAGAACGTGACCGTTTCAAAATCGGACATAGGACCTCACATGTCAGACTTTGCGCAGGAAGAAAAGCTGTTGAACACGCCTCAGAGATGTCTGATAGGGAGTTACCACGGAAAAAATATTCTCTTGGGAACGCCGCTTCTCAAGTGGTATTTAGAGCACGGTTTGATAGTCACCAAAGTGCAGCTGGTCGTAGAATACCTACCTAAACGCTCCTTTGCCGGTTTCGCGGACGAAGTAACGGCGGCGCGAAGACGTGGCGACGTGAACGAGAACGAGAAAATTCTGTCAGACTGTTACAAGTTAATGGGAAACGCTACGTACGGTAAAACAATCTGCAACAAAGAAAAACACACGGCGGTGAGATACACTGACAGTCGGAAGTTCGAACTATTGGCCAATTCGTGGCGCTTCAAAAAGGCGTCCGAGTTGAGTTCCGATCTGTTTGAAGTCGAACTACAACCGAAAACAGTCAAGAACAACCTCCCTATTCAAATAGGGTTCATGGTATACCAGTACGCGAAGTTGAAAATGTTAGAGTTCACATACGACTTCTTGGATAGATTCGTCGATCGGCGCGATTATGCCCTTTGTCAAATGGACACCGACAGTCTTTACATGGCTCTCAGCGGTGACACGTTGGATGACCTAGTCAAACCTCGCCTGAGAGAGACGTACTTCAGAGAGAAACGAAAGTGGCTTCCGACAGCGGTGTGCGACGATCACTTGGAGCTTTTCGTGAAGACAAAAACGGAAAGAGTGCGAGAATGGTGTCCGCCGCCCGGCGGATGTTGTGAGAGACGGTACCTTCACGATCTGAGAACTTCGGGGCTTATGAAAGCGGAGTGGGAAGGTGACGGGATCCTAAGTCTCAACCCTAAGACTTACATTTGCTACGATCGAGTCAGCGACACCGGTGAAAGAAAATCCAAAAAATGGAGTGCAAAAGGCGTACAGAAGAAACAAAACCCTAAGGAACCAGACGACTTCTTGGATGTTCTTCGCCAACGAAAAACTCTCATTGCTGTAAATAGAAATTTCAAAGTGGTGCGAAACAAAATGGTCACCTACACCATAGAGAAAGACGGCGTGCGCTACTTGTATTATAAGCGTCGCGTGCATTCTGACGGTGTGATAACGAGTCCTTTAGAGTTATGAAAAAAAATAATAAGCGTGTTATTGCTTGATTGAGTGCATCTTTTCAAAAATAGAGTGTTTATCAAGATTGAAAAAAAAGAAATAAAAAAAATAAAATAAATTATTGTTGTGTTTTTATTTTCATACGTCTCCTTTTACTAGTAAGTCGCGCAGTCTCTTAAAGCGTCACTCATGTGACGACGTCGCTTCCAGTCACGTGATCCTAAAGACCCTCACTTCCTAAACAAAAAACTTCTTCTTCTTCTTCTTCTTCTTCTTCTTCCGATCACGTGGTCAATCAGGTCACTTCCGGTCACGTGATCCTCAATGAGGTCACTCACTTCCGGTTGGCCATTAGGTCATGTGACGTCACTTCCGGTCACGTGACTCATCAGGTCACTTCCGGTCACGTGATCCTAAATTAGGTCATATGACGTCACTTCCGGTCCCCTAAGTAGGTCATATGACGTCACTTCCGGTCCATAAGTAGGTCATATGACGTCACTTCCGGTCACGTGACCAAATGGCGGCCTCTGATTGGCTAACTAGGTCATGTGACGTCACCACTAATCCCCTAAGTAGGTCACTTCCGGTCACGTGACCAAATGGAGGCCTCTGATTGGCTGCAGGTCGATTGAGTAATAAACAGTAGTTAACTATAGTCCCGTTCCGATACATACTATACTACTATGGATGTACAACTAAGGACGGTAGCATTAGAGCTGTTGTTTATTGTAGTTTTAATGATAGAATATTGGATCCAACCTTTCATATAGTATATTTATTTTTTAGACCAAGACTACACAAGATATACTATTTAAGACTATTTAAGATATGATTTTTGTGAAAGCTTGCCTTTTAGTTCATACCATCATGCGTTATATATACTATCACTGTTCAGTAGAAGCTTTTGTAGAACAACTCCTGTTCTGTTTTCGGGAGGTGGATCAGAATTTAGTGGAAGCATTAAAGATCTGTTATGCAAAAGTATAGTCATTATTTTGTAGAAACTAATGATGGTCTACCATAGAACCTTGCGTATAAGCCTAACTCACATAGAAGCCGCACCCTGACTTTGAGCGGATCCTATAAGCCGCACCATAGATCTGATTATGGTGACTTTTAGTATTGTACCATAGTAGCTAAAACTCGCGTATAAGCCACACCCTGGTCCTGGGCCGATCTGACTTGCGTACTAGCCACAGCTTATACACTGGGTTTTACAGTATTTTTGGGAGGGCCAATCTTGGTTTAGCAACTTGTGTTCTGTTTGAGGGTAAGGGAGCCATAGTTTGGTAGAACCTATTCATGTCCTGTTTTGGGGTACAGTAGTCCTAGTTCATTAGAAGCTACTGCTGTCCTATTTTGGGGAGGTGGAGTCATAATTAAGCAGAAGCTAGTCCACCTCCCCAAAACACAACACAAGTTGCTTCTACTTAAAGGGCGGCTAGCACCGTGCCTAGCAAAGCCGGGTACCTGCCCTCTGACTTCTTACAAAACATACAGCAACCAGAGGCACCAATTGACCAATCAGGGCACCGCTATCGAGGTCACGTGACTTGTTAAGACTGGCAGTCTTAGCGGTGCTAGACGCCCTTTAACTATGAAACCATCTCTCCAAAGCAAAACATGAGTAACTTATAATAAACTACAACTTACAGGTTTACTTCTCATCCTCACAGAATAACGCGTATATGTTGTCGTGATACAGAGGTGGAGGGGGTCCGTGTGGAGACGGGCACGGTCATTGTGATACCAATATACTCCATACACCATGACCCCAGTCTGTGGCCACAACCTCATGTCTACAACCCTTACAGGTAGGTCAGCTCTCAAGCACTAAGGGAGTAGTTATTTATTTTTTGAGATATAAGATTGACTATGCTTCAGTACTGAAAGGGCCATATTCAATGGCCCCCATTGAATACAATGTGACCATATCCAATGGGCTAAGAAAAAATATTTTTCCTTCATTAACTGGCTTCAAATAAAAAATAAACCCAAATGCAAACTACATTGATACCACTCTGATGTATTTCACTTCTGGAATCCAGCCTGTGGCTTCGTGGGATACTGCGCGAGCCCCCACTCGTGAAATACAACATAGACAGTAGCAATGGGTGTAGGGGGAGGGGGCTTGTGAATTTAATGGAGTACAGTCTATTGGGTAAGCCTCTGTACTTTATATAGAAAACAGGGAATGTTTTCTTTGTATTAAATGTGGTACAGTCAACCAGGGAAAATTTTGTGCTTGTAATTAATTATTTTGTTGTACCTTACATCCCTTTAATAATAGTTACCCTTTGTTTAAAATCTTGGTGGAAAAGTACTGGAAATTCTCACATATACGCCTAATCTGTGCTTGTATAACCTACAACACCAACTTTAGCTATTCCTATAGGCCATAGGCCTACAGGAAGTCTGAAAATTACTAATTTAGTACTGCACCATACAGTCAAAACCTGATATAGGCATGCTTGGTATCGAACTGAAGCTGGTTATGACTTATAACAAGCCATGGATTCTACGTGATAATTTACGGTAAACAATTATTTTCTGTCAGATTTGACGCTGAGCAGCGTTACAACCGGGCGGCAGGGAGCTGGATACCTTTCGGCCTGGGACCTAGGCAATGTATCGGGGTGCGCCTGGCAATGCTGGAAATCAAAATGGCGCTGATCTTCCTACTGCATCATTACCGCTTCCAAACCTGCCGCCAAGCAGAGGTAGGTGGAAACGATTGAAAGTGTGTTTTACATCACAAATGTCTCAGGGTCAGGGTGTTTAGGGAGTGGCCATTTTTTAACAACATGGGGTGTGGTGGATTTGGGGGGGGGAACCAAAAATATGTGGATCCCTTAAAGGGGGGAACCAAATACCTCCTGAGGGGGAGGGCCCAAAAAAATTGCACCCTTTTTTTAGGGAAAAAGCCTATGCATTATTAAAAGGTGTCGGCCGTGCTCAATTTTTACCTGCCAAAAGAAAATTCTGACCCACTTGCGTCAAAATCCACCTACCCCCCCTCCTATTGTTAAAAAATGACCACTCCCTTAGGTAATTGTATTGTATGAGAACTTGCTGGCTGCACATGTGACCAGCACTAAGGGAGTGCTCATTTTTTAACAACAGGGGGGGGTAAAAAATTTGGACCCCTTGACCGGGGGGGGGTAAAAAATTTAGACCCCTCTTGGGGGGGTGTGTGAAAAAAATTCAACCTGTTTTGAGGGAAAAGCCTGCGCGTTACTAAGCTACAAAGGGGCGCGAACGCGCGCGATTTTCGGCCTGTGGGGGGGGGGGTAAACAATTTCGACCCCTCTAGTGGGGGGGGTGAAAAAATTTCGCACGCTCCGCGCGAAATCTCACCGCCCCCCCTGTTTGGATATTTGTTTGGAGGTTTGGAATTTTTTTATGGTTACTTCCGAACAAATATTCCAAATCTTTTTTTTCCATTATTAAGGACACGATTTTCTTGCTCCAAAATCCCTGAGGTCTTCAGTCTAAACTGAAAATTAATCAGATAGGATATTTCACCAAAAAGAAAAATAGAATGCATGTGCCAATTTCTGTTCTATGTAGTTTGTGAGGTATCAGAGGAATCTATGACAATGACTTTATGATAGCATTATAACTGTCAGTATCATCATGATCTACCAACACAGTTTAAAGCGTTTAAGCCACCTGTGCTGCATTCATGCATCACACCCATAGCAAACTGTGCATAACAAGTACAACCATGAGCCTTTATCTATAATTTTTTTGAAATACAAGATTCACTATGCTTAAGTATAGAAAGGGATGTATTTAATGCCCCCCCCCCCATTGAATACAATGTGGCCGTATTCAATGGGCTAAGAAAAAGCTGTCTTTCCTCCTTAAAATGGCTTCAAATTAAAAATGAATGCAAATGCCAACTGCATTGATACCTCTCTGACATATTTTTTGAGTGGGGGCTGGGGCATATCCCACTCAGTCTACGGCTTTGTGGGACATGGCCCCAGCCCCCACTTGTGAAATACAACAGAGACGGTATCAATGGGCGTTGGCATTTGTCTATATATAATTCCCATAAAAACGGTGAAAACGGTATGACACCCATGATTTGTAATTCCAGAAGCCATTACGGATGAAGAAGAGTGGTCTACTGCAACCCGAAGAACCGATCCAGATTAAACTTCAGATGAGGGAGAGAAGTGGAGAGCTGCATGAACACATACCGAATGGTCACCTCTGATACATACACACAACTAGTGAAAAAATACCTCATATAGTAGGGAAAATATATATTTTGTTGCTGTTCAGAGATGATGTCGTTGAACAATAATACTATTCATTATATTTATTTTTGTAACCTAGTTTTATTGAATGGACACCATGAAAAGTTGGTTGAGATGAAATGTCATGAGGCCACCGACATTACAACCAGGATGGGCACGTGGGTAGGCTCTAAGCCAATCAGCAGGTGGAAGACTACCCGAATTTACACTACAGACTGGACAAACCACCCCAGATGGTTTTACAGGTTACTCAGCCTGGTATTCAGGGTCATTCTGGTACAGCGCTGTATAGCTTTTATATAATCATATTTGTGATTTTTATATGATATTTGCGATGTTTATAAACCTATCTAGTTTATAGGTGAGTACATCAGCTACCAGCTTCTGGATGCATTATGTGCATGGTCCATTGCATTTCTGAATTATTACGAGCTTAAATCAGTATTTCATCTAATGTGACATCAATGTAGCAGAGTCCCTGCTTGGAGAAGGTGTGAAAGCCTCAGCCCAGCCTGCTATACAAGGCTCCCAGCCTCATACATCAGCCTGCTGTGATTGGAGAGTGTATAGGGGCGGCCTGAATGCACAGGCTGGGTGGCCTGAAAGTACAGGCTGCCTGTTGATGCAGGCTGTCCTGTCCTGCTATACCAGTCCTCCACCTGATCAGTGTCCTCCAACTGGTTAGTCCTGGGTAGGTGACTTATGCAGGCACAAAGCATTATCATTTCAAATCTCCATAAATATGTCGGTTAATTGTTTTTTTTCTTCATGTACTGCACAAACATTATTAAAGGACGGCTAGGACAGGTAAGTCTACCCGCCCTAGCAAGTCACGAGACCTTGATAGTGGCGCCCTGATTGGTCAATTGGTGCCGCTGGTTCCTGTGCATTTTGTAAAAACTATAGATGTATATTATGTTTCTTGCCTTACTGAAGTCTGTCATCATTCATTTAATAATTAATTATACATGCGTTGTTAAAATATTTGATTTGGAAATATAAGTCACAAACATATTAATTTAAAATCTTTATTGCATACAGTCTATGGCTTAAAGTATATTTTGTGTCCTGTCCTACTGAAGTGTTGTTATTATTCATTCAATAATTAAACGTCATCTCAGTGTGATGTTTCTGGCTGCACATATTATACTGTTTGTAAGGTTTAAGTTCAAATATTCTGGCATTCTTTTGAACAGTTGTAAAAGCATATATCGTGGTACCGGATGGTCTCGTGGTCTGAACGGCCCATAATATAGGACTTGTACAAGATACATGCTATGTAATAATAGAACCGTGGAGTATGGTGGTCCAAGTAGTCCATATCTGGAGGCAGAACTCATATTGTCATTTGTGTGAAATTGATCAAGTTTATTACACAATCTTTAAAGCACATATCATGTTAAAATAGGACTGGGGGGTCCTGGTGGTCTGGGTGCCCCAGGTGGTCCATGATTTGGACGGGACACATATCATATCATTATAGGACTGGGATGTCTAGGCGGTCAAAGCGGTCAAATCCATCAGTCTGCAGGTTATGAGTGCAGGTTGCATATTAGGGAGTGTTCATTTATTAATTACAGGGGGGGGTGGTGAGATTTCGCGCGGAGGGGCGAAATTTTTTTACGCCCCCCCTCGAGAGCGCATGTAACGCGCGGGTTTTTTGGCTAAAAAGGGGCTCAAATTTTTACGCCCCCCCCCCTCAAGAGGGGTCAGAATTTTTTACGCCCCCCCCCTCAGAAGGGGTCGGAAATTGTTACGCCCCCCCCCAAACCCACCACCCCCCCCTGTAAATAATAAATGAACACTCCCTTATGTCATATTAAGAACATAACTCGAGAATGTCACAAGTTAGAAACGTGCACATTTCCTGGGGAAAGCACAAGCTGTATACACAAGATAGACATGGGGATTCTCAGCAGCAGTGATCCTTCCTTGCGACATGTTCAATGGTGATTTCCTGACTTTTGCTTGTGCAGATAACCAGAAATATCACAAGTAGAATGAGGACCTGTATTTCTCGAGTTTCACCACAAGAAATGACGGGGAATATGACGCAAGAAAATTAGGACCCAGTTCATACAGGATACATCTTTTGTCATAAATGGACTGGGGAGGGGTTCCTGGTGGTCCGGCTGGCCCTCGGCATGTAGGTTTTATAGGTTATAATACCCGAACCTGGATGTTATAATAGAAGCAGGGGGTCCCGGTGGTTAGGGTGGCTGAATATGTACTGTCCTGGTAGTCCGGCAGGAACTCGGCATGTAGGTTTTACAGGGTTACAATAGGACCGGGGGGTCCTGGTGGACCGGTTAGCCCTCAGCATGTATGTTTTACAGGGTTACAATAGGACCGGGGGGTCCTGGTGGACCGGTTAGCCCTCGGCATGTATGTTTTACAGGGTTACAATAGGACCGGGGGGGTCCCGGTGGTCCGGTTAGCTCTCAGCATGTATGTTTTACAGGGTTACAATAGGACCGGGGGGTCCTGGTGGTCCGGCTGGCCCTCGGCATGTAGGTTTTACAGGGTCACAATAGGACCAGGGGGTCCCGGTGGACCGGGTGGCCCCCTACGTATAGCTTGTACAGCAGGGGTGCCTGGTCTGCCTGGGGGTCCGCGTGGCCCCCTGCGTCCTGGGGGTCTCTGAGCCCCTGGTGCACCTGGGGGCCCGGGTGCACCACGAGGACCAGCTCGTCCTGGACTAGCGGCAGGACCTTGGGGCCCGACCTGACCGGCAGGACCGGGGGGCCCCGGGGACCCTGCAGCCCCCACACGGCCGGGGGGTCCCGGCCCGCCTCGTACACACTGTGGGTAAACACCCGGTCTGTGCTCACATTGTGCTGAGGGGCCGGGGGGACCAGGAACCCCGGGTCTACCCGGGGGGCCGCTCACACCGGGGGTGCCTGGGGATCCAGGACTGCCATTAACTCCTGTTCTACCAGAGGCCCCTGGGGGTCCACGGGGGCCGGTCAGACCAGGCGGCCCTCCTGCCCCCAGTGGTCCTGTACCGCCGGTCTCACCCTGGGAACCCTTCACACCGCGGGAACCTTGCTCTCCTGGGGCTCCCACGGGTCCCTGCTGCCCGGGTAGACCTCTAAGACCTGGCTCTCCTGGGGGTCCCCTAGGACCTGTGTGACCTTGTGGTGCCGGTCGTCCTCGATATATCGGATATCCGACTCGCTCTCTAGGACCTTGTCGTCCGCTTGCAGCTGGTGGATCCACCAGCCCTTCTTCACCTGCACTTATGATGCTGATATATCCAAAACCTGAAATACATTTTGAATGGTTCTGTAATTGTTGCAGAATTTGTACAAGTTTATTTTGTATGAATAAAAGAATATTCAACGCCAAGGACATGTGATGAGATCTATATATCTGGCACTTATGACACTGACACATACAAAATCTGCAATACATTTTGAATGGTTCTGTAATTATTGGAGAATTTGTGCAATCCTAATGTGAATGCATTATAATTTTATATTTTGTATGAATAAAAAGATATTTAACAACAAGTGTTTGAATGATGGAAAATGATTCAATCCCCATTGATATCCATCCCTACGTTACCCTCAAGGTTGGTCTCTAATTGTAAAATATGAACCCACTGTGCAGGCCCTGTGGTTGTGTCTCACAAACTTGGGCCAATGTTTTTGTCTCTGACCGGGTGCCATCTCTGACCGGATGCTGTCTCTGACCAGGTGCCGTCTCTGACCGGATGTCACTTTGGGAGTTCAGTTATCTTCTACCAACAGCAGGAGGCTAATTATGATTATGTAACAACTGCCATGAGGTTTTTACAAATCCTTATATATATGAGTATAGGTTAAAACATTTAACATACCTTTTTCTGACACCAGATCAGAGACGCCACCCGGTCAGAGATGGCACCCAGTCAGAGATAGCACCCGGTCAGAAACAAAAACATTGGCCCAAGTTTGTGAGACACAGCCTCGTGCATATAGCTTACATGTATCCGTATGAGTTGGTATTGGACAACTAGATGCATATATATCGGTTCACTGAGACGATTTCGAGTGAAGTTGAGCATTTAATAAGAATTTAGATATTTGATATATATCTAGATAATAACATTTGCTATTGTCAAATATGTTCATATAAATATATATATATGTATATTATATATATATAAATATATATATATATATATATATATATATATATATATATATATATATACATAAATAAACCTTTTATATATACATAAATGAACCTGTTTTAAAAAACAACAACTTAAAAAAACATACCTATAAATAGTATCATGTACCTCCCACCTCTAGCACTGACTGCTCCTTAAAGCTGGGCCGTCAGGGAATAACTTCAACATTTTCCATGCATGGACTAAAATAACAGTTCCACCAGAGGGCAGCTGTGTTTGGACAGGGGACCATGAGCATTGTCCAACATAATCACCCTATCTTGTGCCTCTAAGAGCTGAGCTCCCAGCCCTTAAGAGCCCTCTTGTGAATGAAAACTGAACTATATCTGAAAGTGCTTTTGGCCTCACTTCAACAATGACAGTCAAGCTTTAAATAGTTGAGAAACAACAACCCTTACCTGTAAGCAGCAGCATGTACCTCCCCCTTACAGCACTGAGTCCTCCCATGTTACACATGTAACCCCTTACCTGTAAGCAGCAGCATGTACCTCCCCCTTACAGCACTGAGTCCCCCCATGTAACACATGTAACCCCTTACCTGTAAGCAGCAGCATGTACCTCCCCCCTTACAGCACTGAGTCCCCCCATGTTACACATGTAACCACTTACCTGTAAGCAGCAGCATGTACCTCCCCCTTACAGCACTGAGTCCTCCCATGTTACACATGTAACCCCTTACCTGTAAGCAGCAGCATGTACCTCCCCCTTACAGCACTGAGTCCTCCCATGTTACGCATGTAACCCTTACCTGTAAGCAGCATGTACCTCCCCCTTACAGCACTGAGTCCTCCCATGTTACACATGTAACCCCTTACCTGTAAGCAGCATGTACCTCCCCCTTACAGCACTGAGTCCCCCCATGTTACACATGTAACCCCTTACCTGTAAGCAGCATGTACCTCCCCCTTACAGCACTGAGTCCTCCCATGTTACACATGTAACCCCTCACCTGTAAGCAGCATGTACCTCCCCCTTACAGCACTGAGTCACCCCATGTTACACATGTAACCCCTTACCTGTAAGCAGCATGTACCTCCCCCTTACAGCACTGAGTCCTCCCATGTTACACATGTAACCCCTTACCTGTAAGCAGCAGCAGCATGTACCTCCCCCTTACAGCACTGAGCCCTCCCATGTTACACATGTAACCCCTTACCTGTAAGCAGCAGCAGCATGTACCTCCCCCCTACAGCACTGAGTCCCCCGATGTTACACATGTAACCCCTTACCTGTAAGCAGCAGCAGCATGTACCTCCCCCTTACAGCACTGAGCCCTCCCATGTTACACATGTAACCCCTTACCTGTAAGCAGCAGCAGCATGTACCTCCCCCTTACAGCACTGAGTCCCCCCATGTTACACATGTAACCCCTTACCTGTAAGCAGCAGCATGTACCTCCCCCTTACAGCACTGAGTCCCCCCATGTTACACATGTAACCCCTTACCTGTAAGCAGCAGCATGTACCTCCCCCTTACAGCACTGAGTCCTCCCATGTTACACATGTAACCCCTTACCTGTAAGCAGCAGCAGCATGTACCTCCCCCTTACAGCACTGAGTCCCCCCATGTTACACATGTAACCCCTCACCTGTAAGCAGCAGCATGTACCTCCCCCTTACAGCACTGAGTCCCCCCATGTTACACATGTAACCCCTTACCTGTAAGCAGCAGCATGTACCTCCCCCTTACAGAACTGAGTCCTCCCATGTTACACATGTAACCCCTTACCTGTAAGCAGTAGCAGCATGTACCTCCCCCTTACAGCGCTGAGTCCTCCCATGTTACACATGTAACCCCTTACCTGTAAGCAGCAGCATGTACCTCCCCCTTACAGAACTGAGTCCTCCCATGTTACACATGTAACCCCTTACCTGTAAGCAGCAGCAGCATGTACCTCCCCCTTACAGAACTGAGTCCTCCCATGTTACATATGTAACCCCTTACCTGTAAGCAGCAGCATGTACCTCCCCCTTACAGCACTGAGTCCTCCCATGTTACACATGTAACCCCTTACCTGTAAGCAGCATGTACCTCCCCCTTACAGCACTGAGTCCCCCCATGTTACATATGTAACCCCTCACCTGTAAGCAGCAGCAGCATGTACCTCCCCCTTACAGCACTGAGTCCCCCCATGTTACACATGTAACCCCTTACCTGTAAGC
Organism: Harmothoe impar; assembly: GCA_947462335.1. Classification (NCBI taxonomy): domain Eukaryota; kingdom Metazoa; phylum Annelida; class Polychaeta; order Phyllodocida; family Polynoidae; genus Harmothoe; species Harmothoe impar. Next base: position 7,844,278 of record OX381711.1, on the reverse strand, counting down.
AGCAGCATGTACCTCCCCCTTACAGCACTGAGTCCTCCCATGTTACACATGTAACCCCTTACCTGTAAGCAGCATGTACCTCCCCCTTACAGCACTGAGTCCCCCCATGTTACACATGTAACCCCTTACCTGTAAGCAGCATGTACCTCCCCCTTACAGCACTGAGTCCCCCCATGTTACACATTTAACCCCTTACCTGTAAGCAGCATGTACCTCCCCCTTACAGCACTGAGTCCCCCCATGTTACATATGTAACCCCTCACCTGTAAGCAGCAGCAGCATGTACCTCCCCCTTACAGCACTGAGTCCCCCCATGTTACACATGTAACCCCTTACCTGTAAGCAGCAGCATGTACCTCCCCCTTACAGCACTGAGTCCTCCCATGTTACACATGTAACCCCTTACCTGTAAGCAGCATGTACCTCCCCCTTACAGCACTGAGTCCTCCCATGTTACACATGTAACCCCTTACCTGTAAGCAGCAGCAGCATGTACCTCCCCCTTACAGCACTGAGTCCCCCCATGTTACACATGTAACCCCTTACCTGTAAGCAGCATGTACCTCCCCCTTACAGCACTGAGTCCTCCCATGTTACACATGTAACCCCTTACCTGTAAGCAGCAGCATGTACCTCCCCCTTACAGCACTGAGTCCCCCCATGTTACACATGTAACCCCTTACCTGTAAGCAGTATGTACCTCCCCCTTACAGCACTGAGTCCTCCCATTTTACACATGTAACCCCTTACCTGTAAGCAGCATGTACCTCCCCCTTACAGCACTGAGTCCTCCCATGTTACACATGTAACCCCTTACCTGTGAGCAGCATGTACCTCCCCCTTACAGCACTGAGTCCTCCCATGTTACACATGTAACCCCTTACCTGTAAGCAGCATGTACCTCCCCCTTACAGCACTGAGTCCTCCCATGTTACACATGTAACCCCTTACCTGTAAGCAGCATGTACCTCCCCCTTACAGCACTGAGTCCTCCCATATTACACATGTAACCCCTTACCTGTAAGCAGCATGTACCTCCCCCTTACAGCACTGAGTCCTCCCATGTTACACATGTAACCCCTTACCTGTAAGCAGCATGTACCTCCCCCTTACAGCACTGAGTCCCCCCATGTTACACATGTAACCCCTTACCTGTAAGCAGCAGCAGCAGCATGTACCTCCCCCTTACAGCACTGAGTCCCCCCATGTTACACATGTAACCCCTTACCTGTAAGCAGCATGTACCTCCCCCTTACAGCACTGAGTCCCCCCATGTTACACATGTAACCCCTTACCTGTAAGCAGCAGCAGCAGCATGTACCTCCCCCTTACAGCACTGAGTCCCCCCATGTTACACATGTAACCCCTTACCTGTAAGCAGCATATACCTCCCCCTTACAGCACTGAGTCCTCCCATGTTACACACGTAACCCCTTACCTGTAAGCAGCAGCATGTACCTCCCCCTTACAGCACTGAGTCCCCCCATGTAACACATGTAACCCCTTACCTGTAAGCAGCAGCAGCATGTACCTCCCCCTTACAGCACTGAGTCCTCCCATGTTACACATGTAACCCCTTACCTGTAAGCAGCAGCAGCATGTACCTCCCCCTTACAGCACTGAGTCCCCCCATGTTACACATGTAACCCCTTACCTGTAAGCAGCATGTACCTCCCCCTTACAGCACTGAGTCCTCCCATGTTACACATGTAACCCCTTACCTGTAAGCAGCAGCATGTACCTCCCCCTTACAGCACTGAGTCCCCCCATGTTACACATGTAACCCCTTACCTGTAAGCAGTATGTACCTCCCCCTTACAGCACTGAGTCCTCCCATTTTACACATGTAACCCCTTACCTGTAAGCAGCATGTACCTCCCCCTTACAGCACTGAGTCCTCCCATGTTACACATGTAACCCCTTACCTGTGAGCAGCATGTACCTCCCCCTTACAGCACTGAGTCCTCCCATGTTACACATGTAACCCCTTACCTGTAAGCAGCATGTACCTCCCCCTTACAGCACTGAGTCCTCCCATGTTACACATGTAACCCCTTACCTGTAAGCAGCATGTACCTCCCCCTTACAGCACTGAGTCCTCCCATATTACACATGTAACCCCTTACCTGTAAGCAGCATGTACCTCCCCCTTACAGCACTGAGTCCTCCCATGTTACACATGTAACCCCTTACCTGTAAGCAGCATGTACCTCCCCCTTACAGCACTGAGTCCCCCCATGTTACACATGTAACCCCTTACCTGTAAGCAGCAGCAGCAGCATGTACCTCCCCCTTACAGCACTGAGTCCCCCCATGTTACACATGTAACCCCTTACCTGTAAGCAGCATGTACCTCCCCCTTACAGCACTGAGTCCCCCCATGTTACACATGTAACCCCTTACCTGTAAGCAGCAGCAGCAGCATGTACCTCCCCCTTACAGCACTGAGTCCCCCCATGTTACACATGTAACCCCTTACCTGTAAGCAGCATATACCTCCCCCTTACAGCACTGAGTCCTCCCATGTTACACACGTAACCCCTTACCTGTAAGCAGCAGCATGTACCTCCCCCTTACAGCACTGAGTCCCCCCATGTAACACATGTAACCCCTTACCTGTAAGCAGCAGCAGCATGTACCTCCCCCTTACAGCACTGAGTCCCCCCATGTTACACATGTAACCCCTTACCTGTAAGCAGCAGCATGTACCTCCCCCTTACAGCACTGAGTCCCCCCATGTTACACATGTAACCAATTACCTGTAAGCAGCATGTACCTCCCCCTTACAGCACTGAGTCCCCCCATGTTACACATGTAACCCCTTACCTGTAAGCAGCATGTACCTCCCCCTTACAGCACTGAGTCCCCCCATGTTACACATGTAACCCCTTACCTGTAAGCAGCATGTACCTCCCCCTTACAGCACTGAGTCCCCCCATGTTACACATGTGACCCCTTACCTGTAAGCAGCAGCAGCATGTACCTCCCCCTTACAGCACTGAGTCCCCCCATGTTACACATGTAACCCCTTACCTGTAAGCAGCATGTACCTCCCCCTTACAGCCTTGAGTCCCCCCATGTTACACATGTAACCCCTTACCTGTAAGCAGCATGTACCTCCCCCTTACAGCCTTGAGTCCCCCCATGTTACACATGTAACCCCTTACCTGTAAGCAGCAGCAGCATGTACCTCCCCCTTACAGCACTGAGTCCTCCCATGTTACACATGTAACCCCTCACCTGTAAGCAGCATGTACCTCCCCCTTACAGCACTGAGTCCTCCCATGTTACACATGTAACCCCTTACCTGTAAGCAGCAGCATGTACCTCCCCCTTACAGCACTGAGTCCCCCCATGTTACACATGTAACCCCTTACCTGTAAGCAGCAGCAGCATGTACCTCCCCCTTACAGCACTGAGTCCCCCCATGTTACACATGTAACCCCTTACCTGTAAGCAGCAGCATGTACCTCCTCCTTACAGCACTGAGTCCCCCCATGTTACACATGTAACCCCTTACCTGTAAGCAGCAGCAGCATGTACCTCCCCCTTACAGCACTGAGTCCCCCCATGTTACACATGTAACCCCTTACCTGTAAGCAGCATGTACCTCCCCCTTACAGCACTGAGTCCTCCCATGTTACATATGTAACCCCTTACCTGTAAGCAGCAGCATGTACCTCCCCCTTACAGCACTGAGTCCTCCCATGTTACACATGTAACCCCTTACCTGTAAGCAGCATGTACCTCCCCCTTACAGCACTGAGTCCCCCCATGTTACATATGTAACCCCTCACCTGTAAGCAGCAGCAGCATGTACCTCCCCCTTACAGCACTGAGTCCCCCCATGTTACACATGTAACCCCTTACCTGTAAGCAGCAGCATGTACCTCCCCCTTACAGCACTGAGTCCTCCCATGTTACACATGTAACCCCTTACCTGTAAGCAGCATGTACCTCCCCCTTACAGCACTGAGTCCCCCCATGTTACACATGTAACCCCTTACCTGTAAGCAGCATGTACCTCCCCCTTACAGCACTGAGTCCCCCCATGTTACACATTTAACCCCTTACCTGTAAGCAGCATGTACCTCCCCCTTACAGCACTGAGTCCCCCCATGTTACATATGTAACCCCTCACCTGTAAGCAGCAGCAGCATGTACCTCCCCCTTACAGCACTGAGTCCCCCCATGTTACACATGTAACCCCTTACCTGTAAGCAGCAGCATGTACCTCCCCCTTACAGCACTGAGTCCTCCCATGTTACACATGTAACCCCTTACCTGTAAGCAGAATGTACCTCCCCCTTACAGCACTGAGTCCTCCCATGTTACACATGTAACCCCTCACCTGTAAGCAGCAGCATGTACCTCCCCCTTACAGCACTGAGTCCCCCCATGTTACACATGTAACCCCTTACCTGTAAGCAGCATGTACCTCCCCCTTACAGCACTGAGTCCCCCCATGTTACACATTTAACCCCTTACCTGTAAGCAGCATGTACCTCCCCCTTACAGCCCTGAGTCCCCCCATGTTACACATGTAACCCCTTACCTGTAAGCAGCAGCAGCATGTACCTCCCCCTTACAGCACTGAGTCCCCCCATGTTACACATGTAACCCCTTACCTGTAAGCAGCAGCAGCATGTACCTCCCCCTTACAGCACTGAGTCCTCCCATGTTACACATGTAACCCCTTACCTGTAAGCAGCATGTACCTCCCCCTTACAGCACTGAGTCCTCCCTTGTTACACATGTAACCTCTTACCTGTAAGCAGCAGCAGCATGTACCTCCCCCTTACAGCACTGAGTCCCCCCATGTTACACATGTAACCCCTTACCTGTAAGCAGCAGCAGCATGTACCTCCCCCTTACAGCACTGAGTCCTCCCATGTTACACATGTAACCCCTTACCTGTAAGCAGCAGCATGTACCTCCCCCTTACAGCACTGAGTCCCCCCATGTTACACATGTAACCTCTTACCTGTAAGCAGCAGCAGCATGTACCTCCCCCTTACAGCACTGAGTACTCCCATGTTACACATGTAACCCCTTACCTGTAAGCAGCAGCAGCATGTACCTCCCCCTTACAGCACTGAGTCCTCCCATGTTACACATGTAACCCCTTACCTGTAAGCAGCAGCATGTACCTCCCCCTTACAGCACTGAGTCCCCCCATGTTACACATGTAACCCCTTACCTGTAAGCAGCAGCATGTACCTCCCCCTTACAGCACTGAGTCCTCCCATGTTACACATGTAACCCCTTACCTGTAAGCAGCAGCATGTACCTCCCCCTTACAGCACTGAGTCCCCCCATGTTACACATGTAACCCCTTACCTGTAAGCAGCAGCATGTACCTCCCCCTTACAGCACTGAGTCCCCCATGTTATACATGTAACCCCTTACCTGTAAGCAGCAGCAGCATGTACCTCCCCCTTACAGCACTGAGTCCCCCTATGTTACACATCTAACCCCTTACCTGTAAGCAGCAGCAGCATGTACCTCCCCCTTACAGCACTGAGTCCTCCCATGTTACACATGTAACCCCTTACCTGTAAGCAGCATGTACCTCCCCCTTACAGCACTGAGTCCTCCCATGTTACACATGTAACCCCTTACCTGTAAGCAGCAGCATGTACCTCCCACTTACAGCACTGAGTCCTCCCATGTTACACATGTAACCCCTTACCTGTAAGCAGCAGCAGCATGTACCTCCCCCTTACAGCACTGAGTCCCCCCATGTTACACATGTAACCCCTTACCTGTAAGCAGCATGTACCTCGCCCTTACAGCACTGAGTCCCCCCATGTTACACATGTAACCCCTTACCTGTAAGCAGCAGCAGCATGTACCTCCCCCTTACAGCACTGAGTCCCCCCATGTTACACATGTAACCCCTTACCTGTAAGCAGCATGTACCTCCCCCTACAGCACTGAGTCCCCCCATGTTACACATGTAACCCCTTACCTGTAAGCAGCATGTACCTCGCCCTTACAGCACTGAGTCCCCCCATGTTACACATGTAACCCCTTACCTGTAAGCAGCAGCAGCATGTACCTCCCCCTTACAGCACTGAGTCCCCCATGTTACACATGTAACCCCTTACCTGTAAGCAGCATGTACCTCCCCCCTTACAGCACTGAGTCCTCCCATGTTACACATGTAACCCCTTACCTGTAAGCAGCATGTACCTCGCCCTTACAGCACTGAGTCCCCCCATGTTACACATGTAACCCCTTACCTGTAAGCAGCAGCAGCATGTACCTCCCCCTTACAGCACTGAGTCCCCCCATGTTACACATGTAACCCCTTACCTGTAAGCAGCAGCATGTACCTCCCCCTTACAGCCCTGAGTCCCCCCATGTTACACATGTAACCCCTTACCTGTAAGCAGCAGCATGTACCTCCCCCTTACAGCACTGAGTCCCCCCATGTTACACATGTAACCCCTTATCTGTAAGCAGCAGCATGTACCTCCCCCTTACAGCACTGAGTCCCCCCATGTTACACATGTAACCCTTACCTGTAAGCAGCAGCAGCATGTACCTCCCCCTTACAGCACTGAGTCCCCCATGTTACACATGTAACCCCTTACCTGTAAGCAGCAGCATGTACCTCCCCCCTTACAGCACTGAGTCCTCCCAGGTTACACATGTAACCCCTTACCTGTAAGCAGCAGCAGCATGTACCTCCCCCTTACAGCACTGAGTCCCCCATGTTACACAAGTAACCCCTTACCTGTAAGCAGCAGCAGCATGTACCTCCCCCTTCCAGCCCTGAGTCCCCCCATGTTACACATGTAACCCCTTACCTGTAAGCAGCATGTACCCCCCCCCCCCCTTACAGCACTGAGTCCTCCCATGTTACACATGTAACCCCTTACCTGTAAGCAGCATGTACCTCCCCCTTACAGCACTGAGTCCCCCCATGTTACACATGTAACCCCTTACCTGTAAGCAGCATGTACCTCCCCCTTACAGCCCTGAGTCCCCCCATGTTACACATGTAACCCCTTACCTGTAAGCAGCAGCAGCATGTACCTCCCCCTTACAGCACTGAGTCCCCCCATGTTACACATGTAACCCCTTACCTGTAAGCAGCAGCAGCATGTACCTCCCCCTTACAGCACTGAGTCCCCCCATGTTACACATGTAACCCCTTACCTGTAAGCAGCATGTACCTCCCCCTTACAGCACTGAGTCCCCCCATGTTACACATGTAACCCCTTACCTGTAAGCAGCATGTACCTCCCCCTAACAGCACTGAGTCCTCCCATGTTACACATGTAACCCCTTACCTGCCAGCAGCAGCATGTACCTCCCCCTTACAGCACTGAGTCCCCCCATGTTACACATGTAACCCCTTACCTGTAAGCAGCAGCATGTACCTCCCCCTTACAGCCCTGAGTCCTCCCATGTTACACATGTAACCCCTTACCTGTAAGCAGCAGCAGCATGTACCTCCCCCTTACAGCACTGAGTCCCCCCATGTTACATATGTAACCCCTTACCTGTAAGCATCATGTACCTCCCCCTTACAGCACTGAGTCCCCCCATGTTACACATGTAACCCCTTACCTGTAAGCAGCAGCAGCATGTACCTCCCCCTTACAGCACTGAGTCCCCCCATGTTACACATGTAACCCCTTACCTGTAAGCAGCATGTACCTCCCACTTACAGCACTGAGTCCCCCCATGTTACACATGTAACCCCTTACCTGTAAGCAGCAGCAGCATGTACCTCCCCCTTACAGCACTGAGTCCTCCCATGTTACACATGTAACCCCTTACCTGTAAGCAGCAGCATGTACCTCCCCCCTTACAGCACTGAGTCCTCCCAGGTTACACATGTAACCCCTTACCTGTAAGCAGCAGCAGCATGTACCTCCCCCTTACAGCACTGAGTCCCCCATGTTACACAAGTAACCCCTTACCTGTAAGCAGCAGCAGCATGTACCTCCCCCTTCCAGCCCTGAGTCCCCCCATGTTACACATGTAACCCCTTACCTGTAAGCAGCATGTACCCCCCCCCCCCCCCTTACAGCACTGAGTCCTCCCATGTTACACATGTAACCCCTTACCTGTAAGCAGCATGTACCTCCCCCTTACAGCACTGAGTCCCCCCATGTTACACATGTAACCCCTTACCTGTAAGCAGCATGTACCTCCCCCTTACAGCCCTGAGTCCCCCCATGTTACACATGTAACCCCTTACCTGTAAGCAGCAGCAGCATGTACCTCCCCCTTACAGCACTGAGTCCCCCCATGTTACACATGTAACCCCTTACCTGTAAGCAGCAGCAGCATGTACCTCCCCCTTACAGCACTGAGTCCCCCCATGTTACACATGTAACCCCTTACCTGTAAGCAGCATGTACCTCCCCCTTACAGCACTGAGTCCCCCCATGTTACACATGTAACCCCTTACCTGTAAGCAGCATGTACCTCCCCCTAACAGCACTGAGTCCTCCCATGTTACACATGTAACCCCTTACCTGCCAGCAGCAGCATGTACCTCCCCCTTACAGCACTGAGTCCCCCCATGTTACACATGTAACCCCTTACCTGTAAGCAGCAGCAGCATGTACCTCCCCCTTACAGCACTGAGTCCTCCCATGTTACACATTTAACCCCTTACCTGTAAGCAGCAGCATGTACCTCCCCCTTACAGCACTGAGTCCCCCCCATGTTACACATGTAACCCCTTACCTGTAAGCAGCAGCATGTACGTCCCCCTTACAGCACTGAGTCCTCCCACGTTACACATGTAACCCCTTACCTGTAAGCAGCAGCAGCATGTACCTCCCCCTTACAGCACTGAGTCCTCCCATGTTACACATGTAACCCCTTACCTGTAAGCAGCAGCAGCATGTACCTCCCCCTTACAGCACTGAGTCCCCCCATGTTACACATGTAACCCCTTACCTGTAAGCAGCAGCAGCATGTACCTCCCCCTTACAGCACTGAGTCCTCCCATGTTACACATGTAACCCCTTACCTGTAAGCAGCATGTACCTCCCCCTTACAGCACTGAGTCCCCCCATGTTACACATGTAACCCCTTACCTGTAAGCAGCATGTACCTCCCCCTTACAGCACTGAGTCCCCCCATGTTACACATGTAACCCCTTACCTGTAAGCAGCATGTACCTCCCCCTTACAGCACTGAGTCCCCCCATGTTACACATGTAACCTCTTCCCTGTAAGCAGCATGTACCTCCCCCTTACAGCACTGAGTCCTCCCATGTTACACATGTAACCCCTTCCCTGTAAGCAGCATGTACCTCCCCCTTACAGCACTGAGTCCTCCCATGTTACACATGTAACCCCTTACCTGTAAGCAGCAGCAGCATTTACCTCCCCCTTACAGCACTGAGTCCCCCCATGTTACACATGTAACCCCTTACCTGTAAGCAGCAGCATGTACCTCCCCCTTACAGCACTGAGTCCTCCCATGTTACACATGTAACCCCTTACCTGTAAGCAGCATGTACCCCCCCCCCCCCCCTTACAGCACTGAGTCCCCCCATGTTACACATGTAACCCCTTACCTGTAAGCAGCATGTACCTCCCCATTACAGCACTGAGTCCCCCCATGTTACACATGTAACCCCTTACCTGTAAGCAGCATGTACCTCCCCCTTACAGCACTGAGTCCTCCCATGTTACACATGTAACCCCTTACCTGTAAGCAGCAGCAGCATGTACCTCCCCCTTACAGCACTGAGTCCTCCCATATTACACATGTAACCCCTTACCTGTAAGCAGCAGCATGTACCTCCCCCTTACAGCACTGAGTCCCCCCATGTTACACATGTAAACCCTTACCTGTAAGCAGCAGCAGCATGTACCTCCCCCTTACAGCACTGAGTCCCCCCATGTTACACATGTAACCCCTTACCTGTAAGCAGCAGCATGTACCTCCCCCTTACAGCACTGAGTCCCCCCATGTTACACATGTAACCCCTCACCTGTAAGCAGCAGCAGCATGTACCTCCCCCTTACAGCACTGAGTCCTCCCATGTTACACATGTAACCCCTTACCTGTAAGCAGCATGTACCTCCCCCTTACAGCACTGAGTCCTCCCATGTTACACATGTAACCCCTTACCTGTAAGCAGCAGCATGTACCTCCCCCTTACAGCACTGAGTCCTCCCATGTTACACATGTAACCCCTTACCTGTAAGCAGCATGTACCTCCCCCTTACAGCACTGAGTCCCCCATGTTACACATGTAACCCCTTACCTGTAAGCAGCATGTACCTCCCCCTTACAGCACTGAGTCCCCCCATGTTACACATGTAACCCCTTACCTGTAAGCAGCAGCATGTACCTCCCCCTTACAGCACTGAGTCCTCCCATGTTACACATGTAACCCCTTACCTGTAAGCAGCAGCAGCATGTACCTCCCCCTTACAGCACTGAGTCCCCCCATGTTACACATGTAACCCCTTACCTGTAAGCAGCAGCATGTACCTCCCCCTTACAGCACTGAGTCTCCCCATGTTACACATGTAACCCCTTACCTGTAAGCAGCATGTACCTCCCCCTTACAGCACTGAGTCCTCCCATGTTACACATGTAACCCCTTACCTGTAAGCAGCAGCAGCATGTACCTCCCCCTTACAGCACTGACTCCCCCCATGTTACACATGTAACCCCTTACCTGTAAGCAGCATGTACCACCCCCTTACAGCACTGAGTCCTCCCATATTACACATGTAACCCCTTACCTGTAAGCAGCATGTACCTCCCCCTTACAGCACTGAGTCCTCCCATGTTACACATGTAACCCCTTACCTGTAAGCAGCAGCAGCATGTACCTCCCCCTTACAGCACTGAGTCCCCCCATGTTACACATGTAACCCCTTACCTGTAAGCAGCATGTACCTCCCCCTTACAGCACTGAGTCCCCCCATGTTACACATGTAACCCCTTACCTGTAAGCAGCATGTACCTCCCCCTTACAGCACTGACTCCCCCCATGTTACACATGTAACCCCTTACCTGTAAGCAGCAGCATGTACCTCCCCCTTACAGCACTGAGTCCCCCCATGTTACACATGTAACCCCTTACCTGTAAGCAGCAGCAGCATGCACCTCCCCCTTACAGCACTGACTCCCCCCATGTTACACATGTAACCCCTTACCTGTAAGCAGCATGCACCTCCCCCTTACAGCACTGACTCCCCCCATGTTACACATGTAACCCCTTACCTGTAAGCAGCATGTACCTCCCCCTTACAGCACTGAGTCCCCCCATGTTACACATGTAACCCCTTACCTGTAAGCAGCAGCAGCATGCACCTCCCCCTTACAGCACTGACTCCCCCCATGTTACACATGTAACCCCTTACCTGTAAGCAGCATGTACCTCCCCCTTACAGCACTGAGTCCCCCCATGTTACACATGTAACCCCTTACCTGTAAGCAGCAGCAGCATGTACCTCCCCCTTACAGCACTGAGTCCCCCCATGTTACACATGTAACCCTTACCTGTAAGCAGCAGCATGTACCTCCCCCTTACAGCACTGAGTCCCCCCATGTTACACATGTAACCCCTTACCTGTAAGCAGCATGTATCTCCCCCTTACAGCACTGAGTCCCCCCATGTTACACATGTAACCCCTTACCTGTAAGCAGCAGCAGCATGTACCTCCCCCTTACAGCACTGAGTCCCCCCATGTTACACATGTAACCCCTTACCTGTAAGCAGCATGTACCTCCCCCTTACAGCACTGACTCCTCCCATGTTACACATGTAACCCCTTACCTGTAAGCAGCAGCAGCATGTACCTCCCCCTTACAGCACTGAGTCCCCCCATGTTACACATGTAACCCCTTACCTGTAAGCAGCATGTACCTCCCCCTTACAGCACTGAGTCCCCCCATGTTACACATGTAACCCCTCACCTGTAAGCAGCATGTACCTCCCCCTTACAGCACTGACTCCTCCCATGTTACACATGTAACCCCTTACCTGTAAGCAGCAGCAGCATGTACCTCCCCCTTACAGCACTGAGTCCCCCCATGTTACACATGTAACCCCTTACCTGTAAGCAGCAGCATGTACCTCCCCCTTACAGCACTGAGTCCCCCCATGTTACACATGTAACCCCTTACCTGTAAGCAGCATGTACCTCCCCCTTACAGCACTGAGTCCCCCCATGTTACACATGTAACCCCTTACCTGTAAGCAGCAGCAGCATGTACCTCCCCCTTACAGCACTGAGTCCTCCCATGTTACACATGTAACCCTTACCTGTAAGCAGCATGTACCTCCCCCTTACAGCACTGAGTCCCCCCATGTTACACATGTAACCCCTTACCTGTAAGCAGCAGCAGCATGTACCTCCCCCTTACAGCACTGAGTCCCCCCATGTTACACATGTAACCCCTTACCTGTAAGCAGCAGCAGCATGTACCTCCCCCTTACAGCACTGAGTCCTCCAATGTTACACATGTAACCCCTTACCTGTAAGCAGCATGTACCTCCCCCTTACAGCACTGAGTCCTCCCATGTTACACATGTAACCCCTTACCTGTAAGCAGCAGCAGCATGTACCTCCCCCTTACAGAACTGAGTCCCCCCATGTTACACATGTAACCCCTTACCTGTAAGCAGCAGCATGTACCTCCCCCTTACAGCACTGAGTCCCCCCATGTTACACATGTAACCCCTTACCTGTAAGCAGCAGCAGCATGTACCTCCCCCTTACAGCACTGAGTCCCCCCATGTTACACATGTAACCCCTTACCTGTAAGCAGCAGCATGTACCTCCCCCTTACAGAACTGAGTCCCCCCATGTTACACATGTAACCCCTTACCTGTAAGCAGCAGCATGTACCTCCCCCTTACAGCACTGAGTCCCCCCATGTTACACATGTAACCCCTTACCTGTAAGCAGCAGCAGCATGTACCTCCCCCTTACAGCACTGAGTCCCCCCATGTTACACATGTAACCCCTTACCTGTAAGCAGCAGCATGTACCTCCCCCTTACAGCCCTGAGTCCCCCCATGTTACACATGTAACCCCTTACCTGTAAGCAGCAGCAGCATGTACCTCCCCCTTACAGCACTGAGTCCCCCCATGTTACACATGTAACCCCTTACCTGTAAGCAGCAGCATGTACCTCCCCCTTACAGCACTGAGTCCCCCCATGTTACACATGTAACCCCTTACCTGTAAGCAGCAGCATGTACCTCCCCCTTACAGAACTGAGTCCCCCCATGTTACACATGTAACCCCTTACCTGTAAGCAGCATGTACCTCCCCCTTACAGCACTGACTCCTCCCATGTTACACATGTAACCCCTTACCTGTAAGCAGCAGCAGCATGTACCTCCCCCCTACAGCACTGAGTCCCCCCATGTTACACATGTAACCCCTTACCTGTAAGCAGCAGCAGCATGTACCTCCCCCTTACAGCACTGAGTCCCCCCATGTTACACATGTAACCCCTTACCTGTAAGCAGCATGTACCTCCCCCTTACAGCCCTGAGTCCCCCCATGTTACACATGTAACCTCTTACCTGTAAGCAGCAGCAGCATGTACCTCCCCCTTACAGCACTGAGTCCTCCCATGTTACACATGTAACCCCTTACCTGTAAGCAGCAGCAGCATGTACCTCCCCCTTACAGCACTGAGTCCTCCCATGTTACACATGTAACCCCTTACCTGTAAGCAGTATGTACCTCCCCCTTACAGCACTGAGTCCCCCCATGTTACACATGTAACCCCTTACCTGTAAGCAGCATGTACCTCCCCCTTACAGCCCTGAGTCCTCCCATGTTACACATGTAACCCCTTACCTGTAAGCAGCAGCAGCATGTACCTCCCCCTTACAGCACTGAGTCCCCCCATGTTACACATGTAACCCCTTACCTGTAAGGATAAGCATGTACCTCCCCCTTACAGCACTGAGTCCCCCCATGTTACACATGTAACCCCTTACCTGTAAGCAGCATGTACCTCCCCCTTACAGCACTGAGTCCTCCCATGTTACACATGTAACCCCTTACCTGTAAGCAGCATGTAGCTCCCCCTTACAGCACTGAGTCCTCCCATGTTACACATGTTACCCCTTACCTGTAAGCAGCAGCAGCATGTACCTCCCCCTTACAGCACTGAGTCCTCCCATGTTACACATGTAGCCCCTTACCTGTAAGGATAAGCAGCATGTACCTCCCCCCTTACAGCACTGAGTCCTCTCATGTTACATATGTAACCCCTTACCTGTAAGCAGCAGCATGTACCTCCCCCTTACAGCACTGAGTCCTCCCATGTTACACATGTAATCTCTTACCTGTAAGCAGCAGCATGTACCTCCCCCTTACAGCACTGAGTCCCCCCATGTTACACATCTAACCCCTTACCTGTAAGCAGCAGCAGCATGTACCTCCCCCTTACAGCCCTGAGTCCCCCCATGTTACACATGTAACCCTTTACCTGTAAGCAGCATGTACCTCCCCCTTACAGCACTGAGTCCTCCCATGTTACACATGTTACCCCTTACCTGTAAGCAGCAGCAGCATGTACCTCCCCCTTACAGCACTGAGTCCCCCCATGTTACACATGTAACCCCTTACCTGTAAGCAGCAGCATGCACCTCCCCCTTACAGCACTGAGTCCTCCCATGTTACACATGTAACCCCTTACCTGTAAGCAGCATGTACCTCCCCCTTACAGCACTGAGTCCCCCCATGTTACACATATAACCCCTTACCTGTAAGCAGCATGTACCTCCCCCTTACAGCACTGAGTCCTCCCATGTTACACATGTAACCCCTTACCTGTAAGCAGCAGCAGCATGTACCTCCCCCTTACAGCACTGAGTCCCCCCATGTTACACATGTAACCGCTTACCTGTAAGCAGCATGTACCTCCCCCTTACAGCACTGAGTCCCCCCATGTTACACATGTAACCCCTTACCTGTAAGCAGCAGCAGCATGTACCTCCCCCTTACAGCACTGAGTCCTCCCATGTTACATATGTAACCCCTTACCTGTAAGCAGCAGCATGTACCTCCCCCTTACAGCACTGAGTCCCCCCATGTTACACATGTAACCCCTTACCTGTAAGCAGCAGCAGCAGCAGCATGTACCTCCCCCTTACAGCACTGAGTCCCCCCATGTTACACATGTAACCCCTTACCTGTAAGCAGCAGCAGCATGTACCTCCCCCTTACAGCACTGAGTCCCCCCATGTTACACATGTAACCCCTTACCTGTAAGCAGCATGTACCTCTCCCTTACAGCACTGAGTCCCCCCATGTTACACATGTAACCCCTTACCTGTAAGCAGCAGCATGTACCTCCCCCTTACAGCACTGAGTCCCCCCATGTTACACATGTAACCCCTTACCTGTAAGGATAAGCAGCATGTACCTCCCCCTTACAGCACTGAGTCCCCCCATGTTACACATGTAACCCCTTACCTGTAAGCAGCATGCACCTCCCCCTTACAGCACTGAGTCCCCCCATGTTACACATGTAACCCCTTACCTGTAAGCAGCAGCAGCATGTACCTCCCCCTTACAGCACTGAGTCCCCCAATGTTACACATGTAACCCCTTACCTGTAAGCAGCAGCAGCATGTACCTCCCCCTTACAGCACTGAGTCCCCCCATGTTACACATGTAACCCCTTACCTGTAAGCAGCAGCATGTACCTCCCCCTTACAGCACTGAGTCCCCCAATGTTACACATGTAACCCCTTACCTGTAAGCAGCAGCAGCATGTACCTCCCCCTTACAGCACTGAGTCCCCCCATGTTACACATGTAACCCCCTACCTGTAAGCAGCAGCATGTACCTCCCCCTTACAGCACTGAGTCCTCCCATGTTACACATGTAACCCCTTACCTGTAAGGATAAGCAGCATGTACCTCCCCCTTACAGCACTGAGTCCCCCCATGTTACACATGAAACCCCTTACCTGTAAGCAGCATGTACCTCCCCCTTACAGCACTGAGTCCTCCCATGTTACACATGTAACCCCTTACCTGTAAGGATAAGCAGCATGTACCTCCCCCTTACAGCACTGAGTCCCCCCATGTTACACATGAAACCCCTTACCTGTAAGCAGCATGTACCTCCCCCTTACAGCACTGAGTCCCCCCATGTTACACATGTAACCCCTTACCTGTAAGCAGCATGTACCTCCCCCTTACAGCACTGAGTCCCCCCATGTTACACATGTAACCCCTTACCTGTAAGCAACATGTACCTCCCCCTTACAGCACTGAGTCCCCCCATGTTACACATGTAACCCCTTACCTGTAAGGATAAGCAGCATGTACCTCCCCCTTACAGCACTGAGTCCCCCCATGTTACACATGAAACCCCTTATCTATAAGCAGCAGCAGCATGTACCTCCCCCTTACAGCCCTGAGTCCCCCCATGTTACACATATAACCCCTTACCTGTAAGCAGCATGTACCTCCCCCTTACAGCACTGAGTCCCCCCATGTTACACATGTAACCCCTTACCTGTAAGCAGCAGCAGCATGTACCCCCCCTTACAGCACTAAGTCCTCCCATGTTACACATGTAACCCCTTACCTGTAAGCAGCAGCAGCATGTACCCCCCCCTTACAGCACTGAGTCCCCCCATGTTACACATGTAACCCCTTACCTGTAAGCAGCAGCAGCAGCATGTACCTCCCCCTTACAGCACTGAGTCCTCCCATGTTACACATGTTACCCCTTACCTGTAAGCAGCATGTACCTCCCCCTTACAGCACTGAGTCCCCCCATGTTACACATGTAACCCCTTACCTGTAAGCAGCAGCAGCATGTACCTCCCCCTTACAGCACTGAGTCCCCCCATGTTACACATGTAACCCCTTACCTGTAAGCAGCAGCATGTACCTCCCCCTTACAGCACTGAGTCCCCCCATGTTACACATGTAACCCCTTACCTGTAAGGATAAGCAGCATGTACCTCCCCCTTACAGCACTGAGTCCCCCCATGTTACACATGTAACCCCTTACCTGTAAGCAGCAGCATGTACCTCCCCCTTACAGCACTGAGTCCTCCCATGTTACACATGTAACCCCTTACCTGTAAGCAGCAGCAGCATGTACCTCCCCCTTACAGCACTGAGTCCTCCCATATTACACATGTAACCCTTACCTGTAAGCAGCAGCATCATGTACCTCCCCCTTACAGCACTGAGTCCCCCAATGTTACACATGTAACCCCTTACCTGTAAGCAGCAGCATGTACCCCCCCTTACAGCACTGAGTCCCCCCATGTTACACATGTAACCCCTTACCTGTAAGCAGCATGTACCTCCCCCTTACAGCACTGAGTCCCCCCATGTTACACATGTAACCCCTTACCTGTAAGCAGCATGTACCTCCCCCTTACAGCACTGAGTCCCCCAATGTTACACATGTAACCCCTTACCTGTAAGCAGCATGTACCTCCCCCTTACAGCACTGAGTTCCCCCATGTTACACATGTAACCCCTTACCTGTAAGCAGCAGCAGCATGTACCTCCCCCTTACAGCACTGAGTTCCCCCATGTTACACATGTAACCCCTTACCTGTAAGCAGCAGCAGCATGTACCTCCCCCTTACAGCACTGAGTCTCCCCATGTTACACATGTAACCCCTTACCTGTAAGCAGCAGCATGTACCCCCCCTTACAGCACTGAGTCCCCCCATGTTACACATGTAACCCCTTACCTGTAAGCAGCAGCAGCATGTACCTCCCCCTTACAGCACTGAGTCCCCCCATGTTACACATGTAACCCCTTACCTGTAAGCAGCATGCACCTCCCCCTTACAGCACTGAGTCCCCCCATGTTACACATGTAACCCCTTACCTGTAAGCAGCAGCATGTACCTCCCCCTTACACTACTGAGTCCTCCCATGTTACACATGTAACCCCTTACCTGTAAGCAGCATGTACCTCCCCCTTACAGCACTGAGTCCTCCCATGTTACACATGTAACCCCTCACCTGTAAGCAGCATGTACCTACCCCTTACAGCAATGAGTCCTCCCATGTTACACATGTAACCCCTTACCTGTAAGCAGCAGCATGTACCTCCCCCTTACAGCACTGAGTCCCCCCATGTTACACATGTAACCCCTTACCTGTAAGCAGCATGTACCTCTCCCTTACAGCACTGAGTCCCCCCATGTTACACATGTAACCCCTTACCTGTAAGCAGCAGCATGTACCTCCCCCTTACAGCACTGAGTCCCCCCATGTTACACATGTAACCCCATACCTGTAAGCAGCAGCAGCATGTACCTCCCCCTTACAGCACTGAGTCCTCCCATGTTACACATGTAACCCCTTACCTGTAAGCAGCAGCAGCATGTACCTCCCCCTTACAGCACTGAGTCCCCCCATGTTACACATGTAACCCCTTACCTGTAAGCAGCATGTACCTCTCCCTTACAGCACTGAGTCCCCCCATGTTACACATATAACCCCTTACCTGTAAGCAGCATGTACCTCCCCCTTACAGCACTGAGTCCCCCCATGTTACACATGTAACCGCTTACCTGTAAGCAGCAGCAGCAGCATGTACCTCCCCCTTACAGCACTGAGTCCCCCCATGTTACACATGTAACCCCTTACCTGTAAGCAGCAGCATGTACCTCCCCCTTACAGCACTGAGTCCCCCCATGTTACACATGTAACCCCTTACCTGTAAGCAGCAGCAGCATGTACCTCCCCCTTACAGCACTGAGTCCTCCCATGTTACACATGTAACCCCTTACCTGTAAGGAGCATGTACCTCCCCCTTACAGCACTGAGTCCTCCCATGTTACACATGTAACCCCTTACCTGTAAGCAGCAGCAGCATGTACCTCCCCCCTTACAGCACTGAGTCCTCCCATGTTACACATGTAACCCCTTACCTGTAAGCAGCAGCAGCATGTACCTCCCCCCTTACAGCACTGAGTCCTCCCATGCTACACATGTAATCCCTTACCTGTAAGCAGCATGTACCTCCCCCTTACAGCACTGAGTCCCCCCATGTTACACATGTAACCCCTTACCTGTAAGCAGCAGCAGCATGTACCTCCCCCTTACAGCACTGAGTCCCCCCATGTTACACATGTAACCCCTTACCTGTAAGCAGCATGTACCTCCCCCTTACAGCACTGAGTCCCCCCATGTTACACATGTAACCCCTTACCTGTAAGCAGCATGTACCTCCCCCTTACAGCACTGAGTCCTCCCATGCTACACATGTAATCCCTTACCTGTAAGCAGCATGTACCTCCCCCTTACAGCACTGAGTCCCCCCATGTTACACATGTAACCCCTTACCTGTAAGCAGCATGTACCTCCCCCTTACAGCCCTGACTCCCCCCATGTTACACATGTAACCCCTTACCTGTAAGCAGCAGCAGCATGTACCTCCCCCTTACAGCACTGAGTCCCCCCATGTTACACATGTAACCCCTTACCTGTAAGCAGCATGTACCTCCCCCTTACAGCACTGAGTCCCCCCATGTTACACATGTAACCCCTTACCTGTAAGCAGCATGTACCTCCCCCTTACAGCACTGAGTCCCCCCATGTTACACATGTAACCCCTTACCTGTAAGCAGCATGTACCTCCCCCTTACAGCACTGAGTCCCCCCATGTTACACATGTAACCCCTTACCTGTAAGCAGCAGCATGTACCTCCCCCTTACAGCACTGAGTCCCCCCATGTTACACATGTAACCCCTTACCTGTAAGCAGCATGTACCCTTCCCCTTACAGCACTGAGTCCTCCCATGTTACACATGTAACCCCTTACCTGTAAGCAGCATGTACCCCCCCCTTACAGCACTGAGTCCTCCCATGTTTACCTCCTTATTTACTTTTGGTCGGCGATCGCCTGGCATATGGTGATCTTTGCTGTTGTCTCAGTCAAATATTTTCCCATCGTAATTGTGTTCTTATAAATTGATTTCTCGTCTTCCTTAATGCTGAACACTTCACTTCCTACTTTTTTATATCCTCTGTGTATATCGCAAAGGAGGTATAAGATATCTCAGCATATAAACTACTTTTATTTATAAACATTCATCATACGAACATCCACCAAACGGTACGTGACACGGCAGGGCCATCTGCGTATGTAGGTCACCAAGACGCCCGGACCTCGTAAGCACGCCTCCCCCATT
>OX381711.1:7822830-7823923 GCA_947462335.1 Harmothoe impar | reverse complement strand
GGGTCGGCAAAAAAGAAAAAAAAAGGTTGGGAGTACCTTTACACCAACACACAGAAAAGTAAAGGTGCCAACTGTGTCTCCGACGTGGCTCTGGTAAAATAGAGAGTCAAACTGCTAATGACTCTGCTTTATGAAGGGTCAACATTAGTTGACTCTGTATGATCAGTGTCAACTCAAATTGACTCTGTACTATGAGAGTCAACTAACATTCATGCGGTCCATTTTGGCAGGTCTGCTTTCCTCAAAGAATTCTTTGTTCTGAGTAGATTGATGCCCTAGTTAGCTAATTGGCTTTTCTGATATTTCAAGGGAAAAAGAAAAAGAAAAAGAAAACTGGGGTGCGGGGATGGAGCCCCCGAATTATACTACAGCAGCACCAACTAAACAGCACTCTTTACATTGTCTAATGGGATAATCCCTCACCAACATAGGCCCTAGTTAACAGGCTCAAGCACATGTGGCTGGGTGGTCCTGCTGCTAGCATACAGGGTACTTCTTGTTGGGATTGGGACCTATTGGGTTTGAACCCCTCAAAGTTTTTATATAACATTACTCATTGAGCTAAAAAGGCAAAAGCACTACCGTACCGTCGCGATTAAGCGCCAGGGCGCTCTTCAATTTGACGGGGCTCTTACCCCGGCGCTTATAAAAGACAGGCGCTTATTCAAGGTCACGATTTTAGTGCTTAAGAAGCATTTAGAAGCCCCTACACCCCAGCGCTTATTCAAGACCGGCGCTTATTCAAGACCAGGCGCTTTATCGCGACGGTACGGTACATATGCTATTGGCTGTTTAGTATCATTGCATGAGTCCCAGTGGAGCAGTCCATTAGCTGTTGGGCTCAATGTTCTGAGGTTGTACGGATACCCGGGCTCTCAAAGAGAAAAAGAGCTCTTAAATATAACCAGGGGTATATAGGGGTGTATATAAGGTTATTTACAACAGCTGATTATGGTAGTCACCTGTATTACTGTGCTGGTGCTTGTTGGTTTCAAGTCGTCTTTGCACCTGGATCCTTAACAAGACTCTCTCTGAGTTTTGGAGGGAGGCGAGATCAGGAGTAGGCACACTCCCACGCCCCGCCCTGCCCACC
>OX381711.1:7692830-7820330 GCA_947462335.1 Harmothoe impar | reverse complement strand
AAGCAGAGGGAGATGGAACAGAAACATGGAGTAACAAGGGAAACTGTGGATATGGTATAGAGGATGCCATAGAACAGGGAGAGAGGTGAGGGGTGTGATGAGGCTGGGGCCTCCACACACATGTAACTGTTTTAGTGCCTCAGTGTAATGTTATACCCTCACTGATCTTGTTGTCGGGCTCAGAGAGCACTGAGAAAAGTGAGGGAGTTTGTAAGAGAGGAGAGAGGACGCTACAAAGGAGCACAAAGAAAGAAGGAGCAATGGATGGAAGCCAGAGAGCAGCCCAGTAACAATTAACCACAGGGAATTTAAATCACCTGTTGTCGGCTTCCTGATCAAAGACAATGGATCCAAGGGGCTTCAACTACTGATAACTCCATAACAGAATAGACTGCCTGTCTCCTACAGTTATTGTCCACATCTGCCAGGAGATCTGAGTTAGAGATCTCTATTACGTACAATCCAGAGCGCTATATAAAAAGACACATCTCACTTTATTATTAAAGAGCCGCTAACCCTTTCATAATGATGTCGCAGGCATACATTGGCAGAGGCTTAACCATGGACGACTGTGGATGAGGAGGAGCTAGTGGCCCTCTATTGAAGCCCTTATTAGAGGTCCATTGAGGTCCATCGACTAGGGCTGTTCAGATTATCCGTTTGTAGAGCCCCTTCACAGAAGCCCTTCACAGAAGCCCTTATCAGAGATCCTTCTACAGAAGCCCTTTACAAAGGCCCTTCACAGAAGCCCTTATCAGAGGTCCTTCTACAGAAGCCCATTCACAAAGGCCCTTCACAAAGGCCCTTCACAAAGGCCCTTCACAAAAGCCCTTCTCACAGGCTCTTAGTTGTATTTTTTACAGAAGAAAAACCCTTCCACAGAAGCCCTTCACAAAGGCCCTTTTACAGAAGCCCTTCAACAGAGGCCCTTCCAGATGGCGGCGTGGGTGGTGCTGAGGGCCTTGACCTTGCTGCTGGAGGGCCTTGCTGACCTGGTGTTGCTGGTGGCCCCCTGGGTGGGGTGGGGCCTTGTTAGTGCCCTCAGGGCCCTCAGTAAGGCCCTTACCGTGCTCCCCGTGTGGGTCACACTCCTCACACTCCTCCTACTACTCTGCCATCTGTAAGTATGACTCAGCACTTTTGATTCAAAAATGTATTACCTTGTTCGACGTAATAAGCGCCCTGGGCGTTTATGAAATTAATTTTATGGCGTTTTAGTACTTAAGAATTTTATTGTCTCCAAAGTAGTTAAATTTGAGCCTTTGTTCTAGTCTAAAAATGCCCCAAAGGGGGAGGGGCTTATTAGGGGGAGTGTATTTCTAGTTATAGATCTGCTGACCATTACTATCCCTGGGGACCCAGAAAGGTTAGGGTTTCACGGTGAAATGGAAAAAGGCATTTTTAAATAGAGTCATTCTGAATTTTGATACCCATTGATACCATCTCTACCGTATTTCACAAGTGGGGGCTGGGGCAGTATCCCATGAAGCTACAGGCTGAGTGGGATGTGCCCCAGCCCAAACGAGTGAAATACGTCATAGTGGTATCAATGTAGTTGGCATTTGCATTTTTTAAATTTTATTTGAAGCCATTAATGATAGAAAGACAGCTTTTTCTTAGCCCTTTGAATGCGCCCACATTTCATTCAATGGCGGGCATTGAATACAGCCCTTCCTATAGTTAAGCATAGTGAATGGTGAATTTCACAAAAATAAACATTAGTATCACAAGGAGTGCCCAATAAAACCAAGCTGCCCATACTCCTGTCATGTGCCTGTAGGACCCACTGTGTGGTGCACTGGGGGCCAGCAGTCTATAGTCAGAGGGGGAGGATGTGGCGAACCCTTCTACTATAGACCAGTGCCGCAAAAAAGGGTGACTTTTCAGAAAAGTTGTTGATAATTTGTTTGATTTTTTTTCTTCTGAAGTATGACTGCCAAATACATAAACATAAACTCAAAATCCAGCATTCTAATATGTTCACTATTTGGAAGATAATTGTCCTATGAATCTCCTGATATGAGATATTTGTAAATATAACCATTACATAAAGTGTTATGAGGGTTCTACTAAAACCAATGTAAACTTTATTGTGAAAAAGTGACCCTTTCTTGCTGCATTGGTCTATAGGAGGTCATGATCCATTCCAGGTGCACATGGGTATGTACTTGCCAAGTGACTAGACGCCACCCATTTTACCTGTAATCTCAAAAAGCCCACTTTTACGGAAATCTTATTCAGTTTCCAGGCTTATCTCTGGATGGCATGACTGAAAGTTGGTAACATTGCTGTATATATCGGGGGCTCTGCCTCCGCACCCCCTTTTCTTCCACTCTTTTTTTTTCTATTCTTTTTTTTTGAAACTGCAACAGAACTATAAATGCACCCATTTACCTGGGATTTAGCTCTAATGGATGGAAAGATTAAGACTGAAGAAAAGACATTCAGACTTACAGTAGCACCATCTAGAGGAGAGGGGGGAACCATTACGATTACAGGTAAAATGGGTGGCATCTAGTCGCTTTGCAAGTTGGGCCCTTGTAACATTATAGGTGCACTAGGATCCCATCCCATCATCTCACACCATTTAACAACTCATTTAGGGAGCAGCTCCCCGGCCTCCTCTAACAGAAACACTCCCAGATCACTGGTCTACACTGCTCATTGCTCATGCCAGACAGCACCCTGGAGGTGCTAAACCTAGTATAGCCTGCAGTACCCACGGCCGCAGCTCTGTGGATATGGAGGTTTAGTGTCCAGAAATCACTGGAAATTCAGCCCAAATGCGAGGTTGGTTTGATTCACACTCCCCTGGGCTTAATTAACGGTTTTCTGGGCTGAAATTACACAGAGAGCATCTTATATCTTTCCTCTACCTTGCTATGTTTTTAGAAATTTCAATTTATTACTAATTTCTATACATTAGAACACTTTGTAGAGGGTAGTCTGTACAAGCAGGAAGCATTTACTGCATTGATGCCACCCTTCAATAGGCATGGTCTAAACATGCCTACAATTACCATGTTGTACATTTCGCACCACTTAATTAAGGCCCTACGTAGCATGAAGGGCCACTCATGGCCTTTCTTAATTGACTGTAGAAATCTACATGGTTTGTTGACATAAAGACAACCAGTATAAAATTGACCCTTCTCTCCGTAACACTCAGACAGCCCCGGTGCCCTACCGCCCTACTGAGAGTTACAACCCGTAACTATGCTAAACCTAACCACATGACATTTCAGCTTGCCCCCCTCTGAGAGGCCTCACACGCAATGACCCCCTAGAGGTTTCTCAATTAAGTGTCTCTTTGCGGTCTTTGCCAAGTCCTCCAGTCAAGTCTTGATATATCGGTTTTCAATAGGTCGGTTGATTCACTTATCAGCCATGTATCCAAATGAACAGATTTAATTATGCCCATTGATTTATATAGTGCTTCAGAGAATCGGCCGATTCAGTGACCAGCCAATTTTTATCTGAAATGGAGGTGGCCGGTTTATAGAGACTTGACTGTATTGACTATGCCTCCTGACCTACTCAGCAGCCCCAGCTCCTGGCTGCGGCCCAGAAAATTAGTTCCCTTCCCTTTTTTCTTCTTTTATCGCCCCCTGGCAGAGACCCTACCCACACTAACCTCACCCCTACATTAACCCTTTAAGGACTGATGTCTCTAAAAGATTACATTTGTCGTGATGATGCACCAATGCAGCCCCAGCGAGTAACTCGCTAGTGGTCTATTGTGCCAACCTTTGGGAAGTGTCTTGACTCTGTAGGGTCAGCATAATGCTTGAATGCAGCCTTGGCGAGTCACTCGCTACGGCTTTATTCATGTATCATGACAACCAAAGACATGATGCATTAATGCATTATGCTGTCCTTAAAGGGTTGACTTCCTAGACTTGATAAGACCCTTCCTGCCTCACACCTCACACCTCACAAAGTATAGCTTGCGTATTGTTAACGCCTACTAGATCTTCATTAGGGTTGTTATTTATTGTAGTTATAAGATTAGAACCAATATTGTTACCTTCAAGATTCGATATTGTAAGACTGTTAAGCTGTATACATAAGACTATGGAAGATATGCTTTTTCAGACTATGGAAGATATGCTTTTTAAGACTATGCAAGATATAGCATTTTTAAGAATATGCAAGATATGCTTTTTAAGACTATACAAGATATATGCTTTTTAGGACTATGCAAGATATGCTTTTTAAGACTGTACAATATATATGCTTTTTAAGACGATGGAAGATATGCTTTTTCAGACTATGCAAGATATGCTTTTTACGATTATGGAAGATATGCTTTTCCAGACTATGGAAGATATGCTTTTTGCCTAGGCTCACTGTTCAGGTTGTACCAGTGTGCATAGAATATACCGGTATAAATTCTGAATACAGAGAACGACACTTCCAGGCCCAGGCCCCATTCTACCCTGTAGATGTGCTTCCTCTATGAATAGACAGGTACTGATAGCCTATGGAGGTACTCAGTATAGGAATGGGTACTAACTGCGGTAACACCCCCGAAGAGCTGTCACTAAGCGTACGTCAAAACAAGAAAAAAGGGGGGGCTATCAAATACATAAAATTTAAAAAAATAAGGGCTGTCAATAACTGGAAAATACTAAATCAGGGGCTGTGACAATTGATATGTAAATAATGAACCCTTACAATTCATACATGACTTGAGTAATCTATAAATCCAAAATAACCTCATGTTAAATGGAAGAGGCCTCTTAACTGTGCCCTGTCATCTGACTTCTTGAAAAATAGGGGGCTGTAAAAATAATACCCATTTTAAAGGGGCTGTCAAATGACCAAAATAGGGGGCTGTAGTTTCACAGTTGGTAACTACCCTCTAAAAGCCAGCGACCTCCTCGGGACCGATAGACAGGTGCACTATTAGCCTATGTAATGGCTATAGGCCTAGTTACCACTGTTATCTACACTTAGTTTATCTGTGGCAGAGAGTAACAGGCCCTGGAGCTATTTATGAGTAACCCCACAGGCGTGGGCGGCCACACTCTCCATGCACATTCTCCCCCAGTAATCATTACACTAACCCATACAGAACCTTTGTTGTGAGAGTGAGAGCATGGCCCAGATTTACTCCAACGCCTCATACACATACTCCCCACCCAGCCAACACACCCAAATGGGCCCCATATGGGCGTGTCTCTAGGCACCATGGCAATGTGATCAGAGTTTTAGTGAGTCAAAGGATGCATTTTGCTTCTCCTCCTTAAATAAAGGGAAGAGATGACATGAAATGCAGATAAATCAATTGACCCGCTGGAATACTTGTTGGTAACTACTCTTAACATATGATCATCAACTACATAACAACTAAGCTTATAGCTAAAGAAAATATTGTGTCTGTCCCCAACCCCAGAATTACGTGTTACCTAACTAAAGGAGCCCATCGGGGTCCCACTTAGATCTGAACAGGGCCAGCCCACTTCAAAACTGGGCAAGCCCTTCTGGACCCCACCTGATAGCCCCGGTCAAAACGAAGCGGGCCCCAGATGGTCAGCCCATATGGGCCCCATAAGGTAGCCCATCTGTGACCCACCTAGGGCCCACTAGGGCGTGTTGGCTGGGTAGTACTAACCATACAGTGTGTACTAGGTCTCTGCTGGTCACAGTTACTCCAAGCATATCCTCCCAAATGATAACTCATGGAGTACTATACAAAACCTGTGTTAGGAGACTGAGGGGGTGGAGCTACTCAGAGCTGTTCACCACATGTTGATGCTTACTTTTGGGAGCTGCTGCTAATTTACTGCTGTGCCACCTGATACTGCTGTAAAGCTGCTAATGTAGTGTTGTGATACCTGAGTGTACTAATTCAGTGTTGTGATACTTAAGTGTACTAATTTAGTGTGTGATGCCTTAGTGTACTAATTCAGTGTGTGATGCCTGAGTGTACTAATTCAGTGTGTGATGCCTGAGTGTACTAATTCAGTGTTGTGATACCTGAATGCACTAATTCAGTGTTGTGATACCTGAATGCACTAATTCAGTGTTGTGATACCTGAATGTACTAATTCAGTGTTGTGATACCTGATTGTACTAATTCAGTGTTGTGATACGTGAGTGTGCTAATTTAGTGTATGATGCCTGAGTTTACTAATTTAGTGTTGTGATACCTGAGTGTACTAATTCAGTGTTGTGATTCCTGAGTTTACTAATTAAGTGTTGTGATTCCTGAGTTTACTAATTTAGTGTTGTGATACCTGAGTGTACTAATTCAGTGTGTGATGCCTGAGTTTACTAATTTAGTGTTGTGATACCTGGGTGTACTAATTCAGTGAAGTGATACCTGAGTGTACTAATTCAGTGAAGTGATACCTGAGTGTACTAATTCAGTGGTGTGATACCTAAGTGTACTAATTAAGTGTTGTGATACCTGAGTGTACTAATTCAGTGTTGTGATTCCTGAGTTTACTAATTTAGTGTTGTGATTCCTGAGTTTACTAATTTAGTGTTGTGATACCTGAGTGTACTAATTCAGTGTGTGATGCCTGAGTTTACTAATTTAGTGTTGTGATACCTGGGTGTACTAATTCAGTGAAGTGATACCTGAGTGTACTAATTCAGTGAAGTGATACCGGAGTGTACTTATTCAGTGGTGTGATACCTAAGTGTACTAATTTAGTGTTGTGATACCTGAGTGTACTAATTCAGTGTTGTGATTCCTGAGTTTACTAATTCAGTGTTGTGATTCCTGAGTTTACTAATTTAGTGTTGTGATACCTGAGTGTACTAATTCAGTGTGTGATGCCTGAGTTTACTAATTTAGTGTTGTGATACCTGAGTGTACTTATTCAGTGTTATGATTCCTGAGTGTACTAATTCAGTGTTGTGATACCTGAGTGTACTTATTCAGTGTTATGATTCCTGAGTGTACTAATTCAGTGTTGTGACACCTGAGTGTACTAATTCAGTATTGTGATACCTGAATGCAGTAATTCAGTGAAGTGATACCTGAATGCACTAATTCAGTGTTGTGATACCTGAGTGAGTAGTATAGTATGTATCGGAACGGGACTATAGTTAAGTACTGTTTATTACTCAATCGACCTGCAGCCAATCAGAGGCCTCCATTTGGTCACGTGACCGGAAGTGACCTACTTAGGGGATTAGTGGTGAGGTCACGTGACCTAGTTAGCCAATCAGAGGCCGCCATTTGGTCACGTGACCGGAAGTGAGGTCATATGACCTACTTATGGACCGGAAGTGACGTCATATGACCTACTTAGGGGACCGGAAGTGACGTCATATGACCTAATTTAGGATCACGTGACCGGAAGTGACCTGATGAGTCACGTGACCGGAAGTGACGTCACATGACCTAATGGCCAACCGGAAGTGAGTGACCTGATTGAGGATCACGTGACCGGAAGTGACCTGATTGATCACGTGACCAGAAGAAGAAGTGACGTCACGCGACTTAATGAAGAGATGAGCGTCTTTAAGGGGTCACGGGCTTTAAAATGTGATATCTTTTTTTTTGGAGGAGGAGGAGGAGGAGGAGGAGGAGGAGGAGAAGGAGAGGAGGAGGGGGCGAGTCTCTTATTTTTTTCGGTAAACTAATAAAAAACACTACGATATAAGTTTTTTTTTTATTCATTTTTTATTGTTTTACGAGCGACTGGAAGTGACTTATTGAACTAGGTAGAAGCGTTCTTTAGAGTGTATAAGGGGGGGGGAAGGAGGGGAGGGGAGGGGAGGGGAGGGGGGGAGGGGGGCCCCTTTAAGATGCATTTTTTTGAACAAAGTTTAGCTTTTATTATCCATAGATATTCGATTCAGGGTTCACAATGTATGACATACAGGTGACTTCATATAGATGACGGTTTGATGTATATCAAAATTCAACATTTCAAATGCTCGAGTACCGGTACTACCTGTATATTCACACATATTATTCATACAAGAACATAATAATAATATTAATACAAGGTCTGGACAAAAAAGCCATGGTATGACCGTTATGCAATGATAATTTTCAGGTCATACCATTTATGCACGTGTGACATTATAGGATCGAGTTCAGATAATTAGTAAATGTGACAAGAAGGCAGCAGCTTACATGTTATTACAATATGAATTGATACTATTTAACTTTCCCCTTTAAATAAAAAAAATATATATATATAAAAAAGCAGCAAGATTTACAGTTTCTTTGGGATTGAAGCATCAAGAGTTGCTCGTGCTTTGGCTTTAAAGATATCTTTGCAGGCAATTTCTCTGTCCTCAGGGGTTAAATCATTCCATACCTGTCCGCACGTCACCTGTGGACTGTGCTCATACGATGTAGCATGTATTATATTATAAAACAATAAAGGTGCCCTATTTGCCCTAGTAGGTCTTTCAGCCACTCTTCTATACCTTATACCACTGTATGCTCTCTTATGTTTAATTTAACATGATATTCTCTTCTTAAGTCTAACATGGGTAGTTGAGCAGCTCTATGTACCTCAATAGTCGGAGTCAATATGTTTAGATGTAAACAGGTTTTTAGACATTTATTTTGAATACGTTGTAATGCTTCCAGCAGATCTGCATGTGTATTAGTATATAGTGTATCGGCATAGTCTATCAAGGGAATTACATATGCTTTATAAATGTGTAACAGAACCACAATTGGCATCATTTTCTTTAGCCTATACAACAGGATGCATGGGGAGGGGGGCGCTTTTAGGATGCATGGGGCGGGTGGTGGGGGGAGGGGGGCACTCTAGGGGGGTGGGGGGGCACTCTAAGGGGCGTTTGTCTCTTTTAAGAAAAAAAGAAAAGAAAAAGATTTCAATCGAGAGACACGCTTCTTCCTCTCGAGAGGAAGAAGCGTGTCTCTTCGTTTTTTTTTTTGTTTATCACGTGCTTCGATGAGGCGATCAGCTGCGACTGGAGGAAGTGACACTTTAAGAGGGCGCGCTTCTTAATTGTTATGATATTATGTTTTTTTTACTTACTAATAAAGAAGACGTATGAAAATAAAACACAACAATTCACATGTCCGTCGTTCTCGTTGTTTCTTGCTTGATAAAGTCAAGTAATATACCTAGACGTCTGCCGAGGGTGCCCAAGTGCTTATGCATCGCGCGCGAGTCGGGGTTTTCGAAATCCAACCCCTGTCTGTGGAGAAGGGACATCCACTGAGCCAACAGTTCCACGCGTCTAATGCGGGTGAAGACGCGACCGAGCTCTCCCCATCTATGACGATGCGGGGTTTCACCCCACCAGACTCGGAACATCGCCGTACACAGCTCCTCCGGTGTCTTGACACTGCGCTCTACTAGAGCATCCATACGGGCGGCGGTAACTTTTAAGCTACTGCCCAACTCTCTCCAACAGCCGCTCAACTCTTTACCTAGTTGACGAAGCAAGGCGTCGCTATAGGCTAACCGCCGCTGTCCTACCTCTCTGTTCTCCCCATCGGTCTGCCTCGCGCGTCTCACGTCGTCAAGCCGCATTAACTTTTTTTCAGGTGGACAAGGCGGTGAAGGCGAGCTTGAAAGTGGAATAGCTTGAGCCATCTCGTCTCGTCTTGGCGGTGGCGGCGGCGGCGGCGGCGGCGGTGGCGGCGGCGGCGGCGGCGGTGGTGGCGGCGGTGGTGGTAGTAGACGTTACTGTGGTCAGAGGCGATATGTTTTTTTTCCAACAGAAATCAGAGCTTTTTATACAGAGGGAGTTTAATCCCATTTCCAACAGCACTCCAGCTGTGTAGCGACCTGTCCGCATGACGCTTTTTCAGCCGCTCCGCTCCTTAAGAGCTTAGATGACGAGGGGTGTGTCATCGCTATCCGTGGAGACCAGCTGAAAACGGTGTTTCTTCCTCATCCATTAGCCTTACCTCCTACCCCCTACCTGAGGACGTCTCCCTCCCTCTGACATTCATTGTAACAAACGTCAGAGGTCAGGTGAAAATCGGATTTTTTTCATGCACAGCCTTAGTCAGCTGTCACCCCTCCCTATTGAACTAGCCGGCCGCCGCCTGGCCGGCCCGGTCTACTCACCACGGCAGGAGGTGGTGATTTTTGTCTTACACTTAAGTCGCTCACCACATGCACACGCCTCTACTCACAGACAGACACGTTCGTCTTAGGGGGGTCCTGCTTCACGCCACACGCCTCCTGTAGTTTTTTTTGTACACACACTCTAAGCTCGTCACCGTTAATCCTTTATACAGCTAACGCGCGCTGAATGGCTGAACAGGGTGGTAAGCGGCTTAGCTCACGACAGTGGATCCCTCAAAAAAAAAAAAGAGGGGAAAGGGATCCAGCTGAAAACGTCATACCTTATGTCTTTGTGAATGGCCGCCGGTCAGTCGACGGCAGCAACCGCTTAATCCTTTATACAGCTAATGCGCGTTGAATTGCTGAACAGGGTGTTAAGCGGCTTAGCTCATGACAGTCGATCTCTCAAAAGGGGGGAAAGGGATCCAGCTGAAAACGTCATGCCTTATGTCTTTTGTTTCTCTCTGTGAATGGCCGCCGGCCAGCCGGCGGCAGCTGAACAGGGTCAGTAAGTAGCTTAGCTCTAGAAGCGAGAAGGCGTATATAAGGGGTCTGGAAACCTCCATTCACTCACTCATTCTTTTGCTGCTCTCTACAGTCACCACCATGAGCAAAAGACAACATCTAGCGTCGTTCAAGAACAAGAAGACTACGCGGAACAGCGCTCGTTTAGCGTCAGTGCCTCCTCTTGCTACTGAACATGAGACTACCGCCGCAGCCGCTTGGTCTTATCACCCTCCCGCTGTAGCGAGCGCTCGCGGCAGTAGTAGTAGTAGTAGCAGTAGTAGTAGCAGTAGTAGTACTAGTAGTAGTAGTAGTAGTAGTAGTAGTAGTACTACTGGTAGTAGTCGTCGTGCTAGCGACGTTGTTACACTCGCGACGGTACACGTTGCTGCTAAGCGCGCTGCCGCTGCTACTGCCGCCCCGCCTGCTGCGGCTGCTGCTGCTGCTGCTGCACCTGCTACCCCTGCGCCTGCTACTGCTGCGCCTGCTGAGGCTGCTGCGCCTGCTACTGTTGCGTCTGCTGCTGCGCCTGCTGCTGCTGCTGCTGCTTCTGCTGCACCTGCTGCTACCGCTACTACTACTGATGACAACGCTCCTGGCACAGCGCAGTACTGGCAACCGGGTTTTTACCTCCCCACTACTGTTGATGACTTTGATGACCTGCCGCACGTTGCACAGCCCCTCTCCTCCACCACTACATCGACTGACGCCCTCGACGCCGCTCGCGCTGAGAGTGACAGCTATTCGGACACTCAGCCCCTAAACCGAGAAGAAGAGGAGGAGGAGGAGGAGGAGGAGGAGCAGCAGCAACAGGGTGAGACAGA
This sequence comes from Harmothoe impar, assembly GCA_947462335.1. Classification (NCBI taxonomy): domain Eukaryota; kingdom Metazoa; phylum Annelida; class Polychaeta; order Phyllodocida; family Polynoidae; genus Harmothoe; species Harmothoe impar. The sequence continues at coordinate 7,808,974 of OX381711.1, read as the reverse complement.
GAACGACGCTGACGACGAGGCGTACGAACAACCCGAAGGGAAAGGGGTGGGCGGTACGTTTTTCGGCTTCCCTCTTCGACCTTTCGACCTCACTTCCTCCACTAGTAGCGTCCCGTCCGGTCCGTGGCGACTGCCCTCACCGCCACCTTACGAGGGCGGCGGCGCTTCATCTTCTACCGCTACACTCAGCACCGACGGCGTGTGGCTGCGCTGTTCCAACAACGAGGCCTCGGATACCACCAGCGCTGACGCTGCTCCTGCTATCGGTTCTGCTGCTGATTCAGCTCACGCTGATGGTGTTACTCATCCTGCGGGTGTGAAACGTTCTAAGGTGAGTTCCAGAACAACAAGGCCTAGTAAGAAGAGAAAAATACAAGAAAAAGAACGAGATGGACGAGAAGAAGCAGAGAAAACCTTCTCCCGTCCTCTCGGGTTAGAGTTCTGCTTAGACGGAGCTTTGACGCTGGAGATCTGGGAGGACGTGGCTAGACTGTCTAGGAGGCCGCGCTACACAAAAGACGGCCAGGTGAAAGAGGCGTCTCTGACCAGAAGCAAGCGAGTGCACTTCACGGCCGACGCGCTGCGCGAGCTCATAGCACGCATCGCCGATATCCGCGCAGTGGTGCGCATACGCGACACAGCGGCCGCGCAAGGAAAACCTAATCACACCCCCTGGTTCGCAGTGCTGGATGAGGAGAGCGAAGTGTACGCAGCTGTGAGCTACTACAGCGGTAAGAACCTCGTCCACGTGCGCAAGTACGAAGGTCCTGACAAAAAACCCACACAGCAGGGAGTGACGCTGTCCGCCAGAGCGCTCAAAGAGTTGGATGACAAAACAGAGATCATTCTGAAATATCTCGGCATAGATTCGGAATGAGAGACGCTCAACGCTCACGCGCGCACACACACACACACAGCGTTTGACGTACGCTGTATGAGACAGACAGACGGATACACAGACAGCAGACAGAAAGATAAATAGATAGATAGATAGACAGATAGATTGATAGATAGATAGATAGTTAGACGGCTAAGTAGTTGGTAACTGAGTGAAAAAAAAACATGACACAGTACGTATGCGAAAAGTGTTTCAAAATGTTTAAAAGACCGTACAACCACGAGAGACACGTAGAAAATTGTAGAGTAGTACCTAAGTTTTGCCCTCTATGCGGCGAAGGCGATTGCCGAAAGATCGCCTGTCGACGCGAATCTCTGGACGGGGTGACCGTCCCTCCGCGCATATGTGCTGTACCGAACGGGGAGGAAACGTTCACGGCGAATTGGCCTGCGATACAAACGGGCGTCAGGATGCACGGGACTCGCGTGAGTGTAACAAACTTCAGGCTACCAACCGGCGAGTTGAGTGACGCTGTAGATACTATGCGTCGCATTCACTTGACACAAAGATTCAGATACAAAGTGGGTTTCTCGGTAGGCTTACTCTTACAACACAGAGAAGACAAGAGCAAACTGCGCTACTTTCACGCCTCCCAGAACAACGCAACTCTCATACAACCGCTCCCTACTATAACTAATTCAGAAACTTTGGAAGAGCTCCTCTCAAAGATGGAAAACACCGTCGCTTGCGAGGAAGTACGGAAACTTTGCGACGCTGACACCAAGTGGCACGTTCTTTTTCCTACCAATTTGAACATTTGCGTTTACATGGGACCGGGGGAATTCCCCATAGGCGGTAGGATCACTCAGGCCGGTCGAGTTGGAAAGAGAAGCGGCGTGTTAGATTTTCCCAACAAGGACAACCTCTGCATCTTCCGCTGCATTTCCTTTCACTTATACAACACCAGCAAGCGCGCTTCAGATTTGTTACGTCAGTTCTGTCCCGCTGCCACACCTGAATCCTTTCCGGGTCTGAACATCCGCGACTTACCCGCGTTAGAGAACTTGTTTGACGTACAGATAGCGGTTTACACCGCGTCGCGTCAAGTGCCGGGGCGGAAGTTGAGAAGACGCGTTACTCTGATCAGACCGCCTTCCAGAACTCTGGCCGCCCGAGGTAAAGTCAACCTACACCTGACGGCGAAAGGCGGTTTGCACGTCTCTCTCGTCACGGACTTCAACGCGTACGCGGGCATATACGAATGTTGCAAGTGTAAGGCGGCGTTCACCACCGAGTTCTTGCTGAAGAGACACAGGAACCAGCTTTCCTCTTGCCGACAAGTCAAGTTGCGCTACGTAGGTGGCATCTACCAAAATTCGAGAACGATTTTCGAAGCGCTAGCAGACTTCTCCATTTTTCCCCCCGACGGACATTCCGGAATCTACCCTTACAAGATCGCCTTCGATTTCGAGGCTTTCTTCAGACCGTGCAAAGAACCGTCGACGGAACACGTGTCCCTGCTGTGGGATCACGTCCCTTTGTCGGCTAGCGTCGCATCCGACTTTCCGGGGTGGGAGGGGCCCGTCTGCTTCGTCAGAGAATCCAGCGCAGATTCCGACCCCTTGTTGGACCGAGTTTTAAATCACATAAACGAGAACGCCAAAGTCATTGGAGAAGCTGTGCTAGAACTTTACCGACCGACCTTAGCGAAGTTAGATGCGGCGATAGGTGAAGCTCTCCTGCTGGAGGAGGCGACGTTCACCCCTTCTCCAGGCGGCTTCGCTGCGGCTCAGACCAGACACCCGTTAGTTCAACTGAAGAAGCGTCTTCTGAGATACATCCGTCAAGCTCCAGTCGTGGGCTTCAACTCGGGGCGTTACGACTTGAACCTGATCAAAATACGCCTTCACTCGTTCTTCGCCTCCGGAGACCGAAGAAACCAAGAATTCAGCGTCATAAAGAGAAGCAATCAATACTTGGCGGTTTACACACAGCACACGGTTTTCTTGGACGTAGTCAACTATTTGGCACCCGGTTACAACTACGCGACCTATTTGCGAGCTTTCACCAGGAACGAAGAGAAAGGTCACTTTCCTTACGAATGGATGACGTCTACCAGGAAACTGGCAAACAGAACGCTGCCACCGAGATCGGCTTTCGACAGCGAGCTGACGGGCGTCAAAATGTCCGAATCCGACTACGCCGCATGTCAGAAAGTTTGGTCCGACGAGAAGATGCAAACTATGGAAGACTACTTGATCCACTACAACAACAAAGACGTCAAACCTTTCATAGAAGCTCTGAAAAATCACGCTAAATTTTTCCAAGATCGCGGCATTGACATGTTGAAAGACGGAGTTTCTCTCGCTGGTTTGACTTTACGGTTCCTCTTCCAAAACCTAGAAGACGCGTTCACAACGTTCCCCCAGTTCGACGCCGTCCTCCACGCTCTGATCAAAGAAAATCTAGTCGGCGGTCCTTCCATCATCTTCCATAGATTTCACGAGAAGGGCACCACGCGGATAAGGGAGCACAAGTACGGCGAAGAAGCGAGACCGTGCCAACACATCCTAGGACTAGACGCTAACTCTCTGTACTTGCGCTGCATGAGCGAAGCGCACTGCACGGGCTATTACGCGGTGAGACGGCCCGAGACCGAGTTCAAGCCCGAAATTAGGCAAAGAAACTCTCACAGCGCTTTGGAGTGGTTACGCTTCGTAGAGCACGACCGCGACGTGAAACTGCGCCATGCTTTGAACGGCGGCGAGATGGTTGTAGGCTGTCGGAGAATTCGCGTGGACGGGTTTCACGCGGCCTCTAATACGGTTTTCCAGTTTCACGGGTGTTGGTTCCACGCTCACGAGTGCATACCGTCGCACCGATATCAGTGCGCTTCACTGAGAGAGGAGAGACGCGACAGAACGACCAGAGTAAGCGCTTACTTGAAAGCGCTAGGTCACAAGCTGGTCGTCGTGTGGGAGTGCGAATGGCGAGAGATGAAGCGTCGAGATGAGCGGGTCAAGGCCTCCCAACAACGCTGGAAGGTTGACGCTTTGAAAGTGTCTCGAAACGCGATGAGCGAGAGCGACATCCTTTCCGCTGTGAAAGAGGAGAAAATGTTCGGTTTAGTTCAAGTGGACATCACTACGCCGCCTCACCTACGAGACTACTTCGAAGAAATGACCCCCGTTTTCAAGAACGCGACCGTTTCAAAATCGGACATAGGCCCTCACATGTCAGACTTTGCGCAGGAAGAAAAGCTGTTGAACACGCCTCAGAGATGTCTGATAGGGAGTTACCACGGAAAAAATATTCTCTTGGGAACGCCGCTTCTCAAGTGGTATTTAGAGCACGGTTTGATAGTCACCAAAGTGCAGCTGGTGGTAGAATACCTACCTAAACGCTCCTTTGCCGGTTTCGCGGACGAAGTAACGGCGGCGCGAAGACGTGGCGACGTGAACGAGAACGAGAAAATTCTGTCAGACTGTTACAAGTTAATGGGAAACGCTACGTACGGTAAAACAATCTGCAACAAAGAAAAACACACGGCGGTGAGATACACTGACAGTCGGAAGTTCGAACTATTGGCCAATTCGTGGCGCTTCAAAAAGGCGTCCGAGTTGAGTTCCGATCTGTTTGAAGTCGAACTACAACCGAAAACAGTCAACAACAACCTCCCTATTCAAATAGGGTTCATGGTATACCAGTACGCGAAGTTGAAAATGTTAGAGTTCACATACGACTTCTTGGATAGATTCGTCGATCGGCGCGATTATGCCCTTTGTCAAATGGACACCGACAGTCTTTACATGGCTCTCAGCGGTGACACGTTGGATGACCTAGTCAAACCTCGCCTGAGAGAGACGTACTTCAGAGAGAAACGAAAGTGGCTTCCGACAGCGGTGTGCGACGATCACTTAGAGCTTTTCGTGAAGACAAAAACGGAAAGAGTGCGAGAATGGTGTCCGCCGCCCGGCGGATGTTGTGAGAGACGGTACCTTCACGATCTGAGAACTTCGGGGCTTATGAAAGCGGAGTGGGAAGGTGACGGGATCCTAAGTCTCAACCCTAAGACTTACATTTGCTACGATCGAGTCAGCGACACCGGTGAAAGAAAATCCAAAAAATGGAGTGCAAAAGGCGTACAGAAGAAACAAAACCCTCAGGAACCAGACGACTTCTTGGATGTTCTTCGCCAACGAAAAACTCTCATTGCTGTAAATAGAAACTTCAAAGTGGTGCGAAACAAAATGGTCACCTACACCATAGAGAAAGACGGCGTGCGCTACTTGTATTATAAGCGTCGCGTGCATTCTGACGGTGTGACAACGAGTCCTTTAGAGATATGAAAAAAAAAAAAATAAGCGTGTGCATCTTTTCAAAAATAGAGTGTTTATCAAGATTGAAAAAAAAATAAATAAAAAAAATAAAATAAAATATTGTTGTGTTTTTATTTTCATACGTCTTCTTTTACTAGTAAGTCGCGCAGTCTCTTAAAGCGTCACTCATGTGACGACGTCGCTTCCAGTCACGTGATCCTAAAGACCCTCACTTCCTAAACAAAAAAACTTCTTCTTCCGCTCACGTGATCAATCAAGTCACTTCCGGTCACGTGATCTTCAATGAGGTCACTCACTTCCGGTCGGCCATTAGGTCATGTGACGTCACTTCCGCTCACGTGACTCACCAGGTCACTTCCGGTCACGTGATCCTAAATTAGGTCATATGACGTCACTTCCGGTCCCCTAAGTAGGTCAGTAGGTTACCCAGAATGCACCACTAATCCCCCTAAGTAGGTCACTTCCGGTCACGTGACCAAATGGTGGCCTCTGATTGGCTGCAGGGTTACCCAGAATGCACCACTAATCCCCTAAGTAGGTCACTTCCGGTCACGTGACCAAATGGAGGCCTCTGATTGGCTGCATGTCGATTGAGTAATAAACAGTACTTAACTATAGTCCCGTTCCGATACATACTATACTACTTGAGTGTACTAATTCAGTATTATGATACCTGAATGTACTAGTTCAGTATTGTGATACCTGAGTGTACTATAATTTAATGCTGTGATATCTGAGTGTACTAAGTTAGTGTTGTGGTACATGAATGGACTAATTCAGTGTTGTAATATCTAAGTGTACTTATTCAGTGAAGTGATACCTGAGTGTCCTAATTTAATGCTGTGATACCTGAATGTACTAATTCAGTATTGTGATACCTGAGTGTACTAATTCAGTGTTGTGATACCTGAATAATTACTGACTAATTACTATTACCATTTCTATTTTGATAAGTGCTCCCTTTCCTCAGTCAAATATCTGTCCTTGGATTGTGCTAACATCAATGAGCAAAAATGAACCACATTTCTCTCCCCCCCCTCCTCCCCCATTAGCTCCAGGGCCAGGGCCTTATTTACCATCCAGATTCCCGCCACCATCTAGAATTAAATGACTCATCCATTTTTTTTTCAGATACACACACAGAACGTTTACCACATTCCAGCGTCTGGGCATCCCCGGGCCCCGCCCGCTACCCCTACTGGGCAACCTACTACCTGTTATCCTGAAGGTAGTATACCGTATTCAACGCAATGAGCACACCCCAATTTTGGGTCAATTTTTACAACATATATTATCTAAAATATCTGAATTAACGCCAGATGTGTTCTTGATAATATGTTAAGCACACCGTGTGGGAGGGGGATCTGGGTGTCCAAAGCCCCCTTTCTGGAATTAAACAAATTAAATGTAATGAAATTGCAATTCACTGTAACTTGGGGTGTTGCACTCTGTGTCTGCCCCTAGCCCGGAGGAGGGGGCTGAAGGGGGAGGAAGTAAAAGGGTAAATGTCAGAGGTGCCGGGGGGGGGGGGGGCAAATCACTGTAAGTAGAACTGGTGGGACTAGATATAGAAAGTACAAGAGTTCATCATATGATTCTTAAATGGATTGTATAATCCTACTTTTGATTACTCTGATGATTCATTGCAGGGTGTTTTACGAGCTGACATGGACCATATACTGAAGTATGGCAAGGTAGTTGGGTGAGTAACTTCTTTCAAACACGATTTATTAAGCCTTTAAGGACCGTGTGCTGCCTCAGGATTTGAGCTCACCAGTTGTTGTCATGATACACCAAGTATAGTAGGCATGTTACGCCGCGTCTCGAACGTGTATTTTGTTGATAAACGAGTCTCGAGAGGGCTCATTGAAACAAAAAAAAAACTGCTGATAGGACCCCATATGATCAGTGTGGTGCATCTGATTTTTCCTTACCAATTGTCTTTACTGGTTGCACAATTTTCATTTCTAGAAAATTCCCATTTTTGCCGATTTGGCATATTGAAAAAAATTCCAGTGTGCGGCTTCTGCATATTATCCTCAGGACTGCCGGTACTTTCTGGAGGGGCACTGCTATAGCCTATCGTTTCCAATGCAAACGCAAAATCTTTTTACTATACGCATTGGCCCGCTATGGCAGTGCTGAGGATATATGGGTGGAGGATCTTTCACCACATTAAATCAGGAAAATTCACACCCCAATCCAACTGTTGGTGCACCACAAGAACTGTTATGCCATTTCAAACATCAACAGTTGAACTCTAGTTGTATATGTATAGACAGAGGTGCAAACTCTAGTTCCTCACTAAGAGTTAGTTCATCGGCCAAAGCCAGGTGAATTAATAATGATGGGGAACTCTACGAGTGCTCCTTTGTGTTTGTTTCATTAACAATATATGACAAGTTTCACCTAATTGCTCTGAAAAAGCTAATTTATAGTTAAACCATCAATTAAGAGTGCCGTATTCACCATGAAATAACTACACTTCCTAATTAAGACTTGTTTGCCAATGCTGAAACAAGCATTTTTCATTGGAATGTAAAACATTTTAGGGCATCTCATTTTCTCAATTTTTTGAAAGAAATCCTTACTTGTTATATCAACATTACCCGTAAAAAATATCAATTGGAAATATAAATTTGTCTCCCCTTGTAGGACGTACGAGGGCCGCACACCGTCCCTCATCGTGGCCGACACTCACATACTCAAACAGATCATGGTCAAACAGTTCCACAACTTTCAGGACCGCAGGGTGAGTAAGTCCAAAAGGACCATGAATAATAATAGACTGCAATACTTCTTCTAATGGAAGAATAATTAGTTGTTACATTGTGATGACAAATAAAAACCCAAATGAATAGAAATGTTCTTGCTACATAATAGTTTTAAAAGTGTGCTGAGTCATGGTGTTTTGTTGCGACCTCATGTTTATTAAAGTGCTGAGTCATGGTGTTTTGTTAACACCTAATGTTTGTAAGCTGAGTCATGGGGTTTTGTTGAGACCTGATGTTTGTAAAGTGCTGAGTTATGCTGTTTTGTCGACACCTGATGTTTGTAAAAGTGCTGAGTTATGCTGTTTTGTTGACACTTGATGTTTGTTAAAGTGCTGAGTCATGGTGTTTTGTTGACACTTGATGTTTGTAAAAGTGCTGAGTCATGCTGTTTTGATTACAGGGTGGAGGGATGCACAAGTTCCCCATGCGGCGAGCACTGACCAGTCTACGCGGGGCCCACTGGAGACACGTTAGGGGGCTACTCACACCAACATTCAGCAGCGCTAAACTAAAAAATGTAATTTGAACATTTAGCTGATCAGGACAGTTCTAATGTTTGGTAATGTTGCTCAATGTAATTTTCCCATTTGAGGGGAGAAAAAGTTGAGCATAGCTCTTTATTTTGTAAAAAAGAGAAGAGAAAATGAAACAAAAACCATGCTGTAAACTTTTTTTTTTTTTTTTAGCAATTTCACAGAAGTGAAAATCCAGGAAAATATGTTCAGCACCAATATTTATACAGTATTAAATAAAGGGCCAAATAAATGCCAATTTAAATATGCAGGAAATTGCACTTTTTAGCAAGTTTGCGGAAATAGATACACATGAAAATATCTATGTTTATAGTATTATCTATCAGCACAACATTGAGCCCTAGCACAAATCTCACCTGAGCCTTAGAAGTAGTAGAGCAATAAATGCTTATCGGGACATACTCTCATGGACAAGAAAATCTTTCCAATCTTAAATTCAGTCTATCTAACATAATCTACAGAAGACATTAAGTATACATGATTAACACGAGGTGGCACCACACATTCATCTTTTTCTACCCTTATTTATTTATTGTTGGTAATATATTGTATTATTTTGGGGGGCTCTGCCCCGGAACCCCCGTTCTATCTTTCTTTCTTTTTCGGAACTAATAATCAAACACAACTATGGACAACTGCGCCAGGTATGATACAGTGGTGCGTCCTGGTGTTTAGAATCTTAAATTTTAATTTGTCATGTTTTTTTTTGGCCATTTTAAGACTGGAAAGATTATCTTGTCCACATTCCCACGTGAGTTTGTCCACTTGTGTGCAATAAATCCTATAATATTTCACCACATGATTACAGATGGTGCCCCTGATAGCAGACTGCTGCCACAACCTGGTCAACAACCTGAGGGACAAGGCACTCGGGGACCAGCAGGTCGACCTCAAGACGTGAGTCACGTCTATAAATAACCTCAGCCACATCTATAAATATAGTCAAGGCTGGGTCATTTCTATAAATAGACTCCCAGACAAGGCTGAGTAATGGCTATACATAACCTCCCAGACAAGGCTGAGTCATTTCTATAAATAACCTCCCAGATAAGGGCAAGTCATTTTTATAAATAGCCTCACAGACAAGGCTGAGTCATGTCTATAAATAGCCTTACCGGCAAGGCTGAGTCATGTCTATAAATAACCCCCCAGACAAGGCCGAGTCATTTCTATAAATAACCTCCAGACAAGGCTGAGTCGTGTCTATAAACAACCTCCAGACAAGGCTGAGTCATGTCTGTAAATAACCTCCCAGATAAGGCCGAGTCATGTCTATGTATAACCTCCCAGACAAGGCTGAGGCATGTCTATAAATAACCTCCAGACAAGGCTGAGTCGTGTCTATAAACAACCTCCAGACAAGGCTGAGTCATGTCTGTAAATAACCTCCCAGACAAGGCTGAGTCATGTCTATAAATAACCCCCCAGACAAGGCTGAGTCATGTCTATAAATAACCTCCCAGACAAAGCCGAGTCATTTCTATAAATAACCTCCCAGACAAGGCTGTCATTTCTATAAATAGCCTCACAGACAAGGCTGAGTCATTTCTATAAATAGCCTCACATACAAGGCTGAGTTATGTCTATAAATAACCTCCAGACAAGGCTGAGTAATTTCTATAAATAGCCTCACAAACAAGGCTGAGTCATGGCTATAAATAACCTCCAGACAAGGCTGAGTCATGTCTAGAAATAACCTCACACTGGGGGTCCAACAGGTTGGTGTCATTATATGTGAAGGGTAACCTGGTATGATTTAATAGACTAGTTTTTGCTTACACATAGAACATGCAAGTAACATATAGCCAGACTGACCTTTTGTTGCTCTAGTTGCTGCGGGGCCTTCACGATGGATGTTATCGCTAGTACAGCCTTCGGGATACACATCGACTCACAGAATGACCCTGACAGCCCGTTTGTCCGCCATGCCAAGCGGGTCTTCAACTTTCGTGTTAAACCAGCGATCACCATGCTAGTTCTTGGTAAGATACATTAGTGTAGCCTATGCTGTTCTAACACATCTAAGTCTGTCTTTTTATAACTCCATTTGTATTTCTACAAAGTTATTCATATGATTAGCCTGTTAATTTTTTAGTTAAATTCTTTTTATTGTTATTCATCTCAATACTGGCTAAGACAAATCTAACATAATTATAACTCATTTACTAACAGATAGTGACATTGGAAACTTCGTATACATTTGTTAACTTGATGAACAGAACTCTCTCAACAATCAGCAATAAATGATGAGTATAAAGTAATGGTGAGGTTTATCTCATGAGGTTTAGATATTTAATGCTGGTTTCAGTTCTTGGCTCCTTCTCCACATGGATCGTGCGGCTGTTGAGGATTAACTTCTTCCCGAAGGACGTGACCGACTTCTTTGTTGGCGTCATTGATGACGTCATGGAGAACCGTAAAGATGAGACCGCAGTAAGTCAGCTCTGCCATTTTGGTTTTGTTAGGTGTGTAGTTGAAGTGAGATGGTCTGAATCTTTTCCATATTTCAAATTCTATTCGAATGTGGTTCAAATGCTAGTACAATATTGTACTTGAAGGATAAGGCACAATATACTTTCCTCTATGGGTAATTAAACCCTAAATAGAGGGACCCATGTCGACCAGGGATAGGTTTTATGATATTATGTTCAATGGGTGGACTTAAAGAACTATACTAAATTTGATAACTAGCTAAATTCTAAGCTGAATACTATGTAATGAGATTAGATAAAGTAGGTAGTATATAAAGTATAGCAATAGGGAAAATCTAGGTTAATTTTAAACCATTTCTGAGCACTAATCATTAGACCATGTCAGTTTAAGCAATAAGTTAATAACAAACCATTCTGTAAGGCTTCGATCTTGTCAGGGTGGAATTTGGTGACTAGTATTAAGTCAGATACATACAGTTTATGATACAGGATTCAGTCTAAGAGTTGGGAAGACAACCTCACTACCTTATTTCTTTGAATCTATGAATATATCTATGTGATTCTAAATAAAACTACCTTGTATATTGACCCAATCGTGTAATACCCTGTTATAGCAATTGTACGTACATTTTGTGTATAAATCATGGTACTTATAGCCGATCAATTATTCCAGAAACAAACCGACTTCATTCGACTGATGATAAATGCCTGGGTGGATGACCCTGACCCATGGTCTATAGGTCAAGGTCAACCGGAAGTGGTGCAGGGCCCCGATGGAGTCTGGTCCAAGAAGGGTAGGTGTATAGTGGATGGTCCAAGAAGGGTAGGTGTAGGCTACAGTGGATGGTCCAAGAAGGGTAGGTGTGCAGTGTTATCTGACAAGTCATTTGTTTATCCTGGATATCACATGCTGAGCTCAAGGAGGAAGGGTCCTCATGGGCCAAGTTCTAAAAAAACTAACTGTGATGAGAAGCGCGCGGCAATAGGGGTCAAGTCTATCCGTAATCTGGCGAAATAGATGTTGGGGCGATCATTCACTGTGACAGTTACTATGGAACCTAACCCTAACCCCAACCCCAACCCTAACCCTAACCAGCCTAACCCTAACCCTAAGAAAAAAAAGTTTTCATAGTAACTGTCACAGTAAATGTTCGCCCCCGCATCCATTTAGCCAGATTACGGATAGCGTATTTGGCAATAGGCAAAGACACAGGGGGCCCCTGGTGTGGGACTGAAACACTAATACTGAAAAGATTTACTAATTCAGCCCATTTATATCTTCATCTGCCTTAAATGACCCGTTTCTGTCAAGCCATGAACAGACTGTTTACATATATATGCTGGCTTCTTATACAACCTATTTGTATGTAAATACTTAAGTCCTTAATACTTTCTATTTCCCCTAGGTTTGACACATGAGGAGATATTGGCGCAGTCGTTGTTGTTTTTCCTGGCTGGATATGAGACGACGGCGACGACCCTGAGTTTTGTCGGTCACTGCCTGGCCACAAATCCACAACACCAGAGCACACTCATAGAGGAAATAGACACCATGTGCCCCGATCTGGTGAGATTGTTTAAAGATGGGTTAGGAGTTAATTTTGAGTCAATTTTAGTTTTTCAGTTAGAGTTTTTGTGTTCATAATGTCCATACAAGTATGTCATTCTGATGGGGGTCTGGATGGTGTGGTCCCAATTTCCCGTGTCGATCTCAAGAAATGACCATGTCGCCCTGTCGATTTTGAGAAATACCCATGTCACCATGTCGATTTAAAGAAATGTCCATGTCCCATGTCGCTATCTCTAATATTCCTCATGTTGCATGTCACTATGCCCAAAAACGGCCATGTCGCCATGTCGAATTAAGTGGTTCACATCCATTCTGATACGTATTGATCCATAAAATGTAAAGCAATGGTCGAAATATAGAGCAGTGGTCGAGAATTTTCCGTTTCCCCCCAAGGCAGATCGAAGGCTCTACTTTTTTAAACTATAGTAATGCCCATGCTTTTTTGCTAAAAATGGGTAAAATCTATTTGCTCCCCACTCCCTCATGGAAATACATTTCTCATGAATATCCATTTCTTTTAATCTCTGTAAGGGAGTGATCATTTTTTATCAACAGGGGGGGGGGGTTGGTTTGGGGGGGGGCAAAAAAATTTGGACCCCTTGACCGGGGGGGTGTAAAAAATTTGGACCCCTCTTGGGGGGGGTCAACAAAATTTAACCTGTTTTGGGCCAAAAAGCCCGCGCGTTACTATGCTTCAAAGGGCCGCGCGCGCCGATTTCCGACCCGTGGGGGGGTAAAAAATTTTGACCTGTTGACTGGGGGGGGGGGTGAAAAACCATCCCCCCCCTGTTGTTAAAAAATTATCACTCCCTAATATTTCTCTTTATATAGGATAACATTGACATGGACGCGGTGGGGAGAATGACATTCCTGGATATGGTGGTCTGTGAGACACTCAGGATGTATCCACCGGCTGGCAGGTGAGTCACACTGTAAACATATTTCGTTGAAATTACGGAGAATCAATGTGAAATTTGATGGTGTACAGCGTAATTGTGATTAACGGTGAGATAGTGTAAAACTTTTACATCGAACGTCTTAAATCAGTACAGTGAAACAATGTTTTTTCATCTACTTTGAATTGGTGACTAAAACAAACAGGAAAAGTCTGGTATCCACTGATGCCGGTGAATCACCATAATTTTTACAGGATATTTTTTAAAGTGCATATGTGCAAAAAGTCACGAACTGACAAGTGAGCCTTGACAAAAAGTATATCCTGCGTAGTCTTAAAAAGCATATCTAGGGTAGTCTTGACACCTACTGACCCAGCATTTTATATATCATACCTTAAAACCTCGCGTATAAGTCCAACTCACATATTAGCCGCACCTAGAGTTTGGGTTGATGCTCTAAGCTGCACTAATGATCTGATCATCATCACTTTAGTACTGTACCATAGTAACAAAAACTTGCATAGAAGCCGCACCCTGACCCTGGGCCAATCCTATAAGCTGCACCGCCGATCTGACTTGCATACTAGCCGCCCGGGGGCCACTCCCTCATATTTGGATACCATGTGTGAACACAATTCCAAGGGAAACGGTCCGTTTTTGAGTCCTAGGCACGGGCCCGCGAGGGTCCTTGATAAGGGGTGCTTTCTTAGCTAATTTTGAGAGAAAGGGGTATATTTTCAGAGCTTTAAAGGGTAATTTTTACTTTATTTTCCCATAGTATTTTTTGGTCAGCTTTGAGAAGGGGATTTCTTTCAGGGTCACCCATAATTAGGGTATATTTTTCAGGGTCATCTGTGATTTAGGTCTGTTTTCTTGCTAATTTCCCTTGAAAAGGGTATGATTTTTTAAAATTTCGCCCCTTGACAAGGGTATCAGATTTGAGGTGATGTTCACACATAGTGACTATAGAAAAGACAAGGAGTGGGCTCCCTGGAACTAGCCGCGGCTTATATGTGAGGTTCTACGGTATGCAAAAAGTCACAACCTGACAAGTGAGTCTTGACAAAAAACACATCCTGGGTAGTCTTAAAAAAGGATATCTAGGGTAGTCTTAACACCTACTGACCCAACAATCTATATAACATAATAGATATAATGGATGTACAACTAAGGACGGTAGCATTAGGGTTGTTGTTTATTGTAGTTGTAATGTATTTTGAAGGATACAATATTGGATCTAACCTTTTATATAGTATATTTATATTTTAGACCAAGACTACACAAGATATACTATTTAAGACTACGCAGGATATGCTTTTTGTGAAAGCTTGCCTTTTAGTTCATACCGTCATGCGTTATATATACCATCACTATTCAGTAGAAGCTTTTGTAGAACAACTCCTGTTCTGTTTTCGGGAGGTGGATCAGAATTTAGTGGAAGCATTAAAGATCTGTTATGCAAAAGTATAGTCATTATTTTGTAGAAACGAATGATGGTCTACCATAGAACCTTGCGTATAAGCCTAACTCACATAGAAGCCGCACCCTGACTTTGGGCGGATCCTATAAGCCGCACCATAGATCTGATTATGGTGACTTTTAGTATTGTACCATAGTAGCTAAAACTCGCGTATAAGCCACACCCCGACCCTGGGCCGATCTGACTTGCGTACGAGCTTATACACTGGGTTTTATGGTATTTTGGGGAGGGCCAATCATGGTTTAGCAACTTGTGTTCTGTTTGAGGGCAGAGGAGCCATAGTTTAGTAGAACCTATTTATGTCCTGTTTTGGGATACAGTAGTCCTAGATCATTAGAAGCTACTGCTGTCCTATTTTGGGGAGGTGGAGTCATAATGAAGTAGAAGCTAGTCCACTTTCTCAAAACAGAACATAAGTTGCTTCTACTTAACTATGAAACCATCTCTCCAAAAACAAAACATGAGTAGCTTACAGTAAATTACAACTTAGAGGTTTACTTCTCATCCTCACAGAATAACGCGTATATGTTGTCGTGATACAGAGGTGGAGGGTGTCCGTGTGGAGACGGGCACGGTCATTGTGATACCGATATACTCCATACACTATGACCCCAGTCTGTGGCCGCAACCTCATGTCTACAACCCTTACAGGTAGGTCAGCTCTCAAGCACTAAGGGAGTGGTTCTTTATTAATTACAGGGGTAGGGGTGGGGAGGGAGGGGTTAGATATTTAGGGGAGGGGTGTAAAGAATTCTTGGGGGGGGGGAATTTTAGTGAAAGAAGACCCTCATGTTACTGTCGTCTTCCGCGAGTGGGGACACAAAAGAATTTCACAATAGAAGGGGGTGTTAAATTGTTAAACCTTCTTGCGAGCTTTCACCACTGTGATTAAAAAATGACCTTGGGACTACAATAAGACTGCAATAGTCCACCAAAGTTTTCTATGTTAAACTTTGCCAGATGAGCAATGGATGAACCTGGTACAGACAATTCGTTAGCAATGGAACTGCCATACAGGAAGTCTGAAAATTACTAATCTAGCACTGCACTTTACTAGCAAAACTATATGCAGGCATGTTTGGTATCAGCTGGTTCTGACTTATGTACAGGCCACAGCTTCTACGTGAGAATTTACCATAAACACAATTATTTTCCGTTAGATTTGAGGCTGAGCAGCGTTACAACCGGGCGGCAGGGAGCTGGATACCTTTCGGCCTGGGACCTAGGCAATGTATCGGGGTGCGCCTGGCAATGCTGGAAATCAAAATGGCGCTGATCTTCCTACTGCATCATTACCGCTTCCAAACATGCCGCCAAGCAGAGGTAGGTGGAAACAATTGAACGTGCGTTTTACATCACAAATGTCTCAGGGTCAGGGTGTTTAGGGAGTGGCCATTTTTTAACAACATGGGGTGTGGTGGATTTGGGGGGGGGGAACCAAAAATATGTGGATCCCTTAAAGGGGGGAACCAAATACCTCCTGAGGGGGAGGGCCCAAAAAAATTGCACCCTTTTTTTAGGGAAAAAGCCTATGCATTATTAAAAGGTGTCGGCCGTGCTCAATTTTAACCTGCCAAAAGAAAATTCTGACCCACTTGCGTCAAAATCCACCTACCCCCCCTCCTATTGTTAAAAAATGACCACTCCCTTAGGTAATTGTATTGTATGAGAACTTGCTGGCTGCACATGTGACCAGCACTAAGGGAGTGCTCATTTTTTAACAACAGGGGGGGGTAAAAAATTTGGACCCCTTGACCGGGGGGGGTAAAAAATTTAGACCCCTCTTGGGGGGGTGTGTGAAAAAAATTCAACCTGTTTTGAGGGAAAAGCCTGCGCGTTACTATGCTACAAAGGGGCGCGAACGCGCGCGATTTTCGGCCTGTGGGGGGGGGGGGTAAAAAATTTCGACCCCTCTAGTGGGGGGGGGGTGAAAAAATTTCGCACGCTCTGCGCGAAATCGCACCGCCCCTCCCTGTTGTTAAAAAATGAGCACTCCCTAACGTACATCTGTTCAAAGTTTCTATTTGGATATTTGTTTGGAGGTTTGGACATTTTTGATGGTTACTTCCGAACAAATATTCCAAATCTTTTTTTTCCATTATTAAGGACACGATTTTCTTGCTCCAAAATCCCTGAGGTCTTCAGTCTAAACTGAAAATTAATCAGATAGGATATTTCACCAAAAAGAAAAATAGAATCCATGTGCCAATTTCTGTTCTATATTTTGTGAGGTATCAGAGGAATCTATGACAATGACTTTATAATAGCATTATAACTGTCAGTATCATCATGATCTACCATTTATTTTAACAACATGGGGTGTGGTGGATTTATTATAATGTCATTTGTTAGATCGCAAAGAATTAAGATGGATGCTCCAATAGGCCAGAAATGGTGGTTGCACAAATTCTCTTTTATTCTGTATATAAAGGTTGCAAGCATTTATATCCGTATACACTGGAGTGTAGCGTCCACCGCCCTCACCTCTGTTATCCGGTGAGGGGCGGGAGTTAGTTCTTAAGCCATCCGTGCTGCATTCATGCACCACACCCATAGCAAACTGTGCATAACAAGTACAACCATGAGCCTTTATCTCAGATTCACTATGCTTAAGTATAGAAAGGGCTTTATTTTTAAATGGTCTGACGAAATATCAAGCCGGGTAGGCTTAAGCACTGAGCCTCGTATTTCGCCAAAGCTGAATAACCAGCCCCCGTATTTCCTCAAACCTCCGCATTTCGCGAAAACTTCACTTCCTGTCTAGCGTAAGGATACCTTAGGTCAGGAGGTTAAATTTGTCAATTGAACATTCCAAAGCAGGCCTAGACGAGATGGCCGAGTGGTTAGTGCTCTCGCTTTCCGCCTCGGCGGCCGGGGTTCGAATCCCGGACTAAGCATCGACGATTTTCGTCACGCTCGCTTTTTTTTCCATGGACTTCGTTTGGGGCCTAAAATACATTATTTTTAATGAAAACCCCATAAAATTTGGTTGAGGCTTTCTAACATGATGGATCGTGGCAAAATTGAGACGATAGAAATGTGGCCGCTCGGCTTGCGATCAGCTGATCGTTGGCCCACATTACGATTGAGACTCAGGCCGCTGGTCTTGAACTTAAACTTGACCTAGATCTTTTTTAAGTAAATAAATCGTTTTTGACTGGATTATCATTTAATTGCCTTCCCTTTTAACAAATTAACACATTTGAATCGAAAAGCAGGCCTAATTTGTACAGATAATGATGATATAGATGATACGAGGGGTGGACTTTTTTTTGTCAAACCAAATCACGTATGCGCAGATATCGGAAATGAGTGCGAGCAAGGTGTCATGGCGTTGCACGGACGTTTTGGGAGACGATGCAGGTTAATAAAATGTCTTTTTCTCCTTTATTATGTAACAAAATCATTTAAAAATAAATA
The DNA here is from genome assembly GCA_947462335.1 of Harmothoe impar. Classification (NCBI taxonomy): domain Eukaryota; kingdom Metazoa; phylum Annelida; class Polychaeta; order Phyllodocida; family Polynoidae; genus Harmothoe; species Harmothoe impar. Next base: position 7,790,691 of record OX381711.1, on the reverse strand, counting down.
CAGGATCAGTTTAAGTTCTGTATTTCCCCTCCAGATTGAAATCTCAAGGCCCCGTATTTCGTTTCAACCCTTATAAAGGGTTTCAACGAAATACGGGGCCTTTCGATTTCAATCTGTCGGGGAAATACAGAACTTAAACAAATCCTGTATACGTATTCAATGCTCCCCATTGAATACAATGTGGCGTTATTCAATGGGCTAAGAAAAAGCAGTTTTAGCAGAGACAGTATCAATGGGCGTTGGCAATTGTCTATATATAATTCCCATAAAAACTGTGAAAACGGTATGACACCCATGATTTGTAATTCCAGAAGCCATTACGGATGAAGAAGAGCGGTCTACTGCAACCCGAGGAACCGATCCAGATTAAACTTCAGATGAGGGAGAGAAGTGGAGAGCCGCATGAACACATACCGAATGGTCACCTCTGATACATACACACAACTAGTGAAAAAATACCTCATATAGTAGGAAGAATATATTTTGTTGCTGTTCAGAGATGATGTTGTTGAACAATAATACTATTCATTATGTTTATTTTTGTAACCTAGTTTTATTGAATGGACACCATGAAAAGTTGGTTGAGATGAAATGTCATAAGGCCACCGACATTACAGCCAGGATGGGCACGTGGGTAGGCTCTAAGCCAATCAGCAGGTGGAAGACTACCCGAATTTACACTACAGACTGGACAAACCACCCCGGATGGTTTTACAGGTTGCTCAGCCTGGTATTCAGGGACGTTCTGGTGCAGCGCTGTATAGCTTTTATATAATCATATTTGGGATTTTTATATGATATTTGCGATGTTTATAAACCTATCTAGTACATAGGTGAGTACATCAGCTACCAGCTTCTGGATGCATTATCTGCATGGTCCATCGCATTTCTGAATTATTATGAGTTTAAATCAGTATTTCATCTAATGTGACATACACATAGCAGAGTCCCTGCTTGGAGAAGGTGTGAAAGCCTCAGCCCAGCCTGCTATACAAGGCTCCCAGCCTCATACATCAGCCTGCTGTGATTGGAGAGTGTATAGGGGCGGCCTGAATGCACAGGCCGGGCGGCCTGAAAGTACAGGCTGCCTGTTGATGCAGGCTGTCCTGTCCTGCTATACCAGTCCTCCACCTGATCAGTGTCCTCCAACTGGTTAGTCCTGGGTAGGTGACTTATGCAGGCACAAAGCATTATCATTTCAAATCTCCATAAATATGTCGGTTAATTGTTTTTTTTCTTCATGTACTGCACAAACATTATTAAAGGACGGCTAGGACAGGTAAGTCTACCCGCCCTAGCAAGTCACGAGACCTTGATAGTGGCGCCCTGATTGGTCAATTGGTGCCGCTGGTTCCTGTGCATTTTGTAAAAACTATAGATGTATATTATGTTTCTTGTCTTACTGAAGTCTGTCATCATTCATTTTAATTATATATGCATTGTTAAAATATTTGATTTGAAAATAGGTAAGTCTCAAACATATTGTTTAAAATCTTTATTGCATACAGTCTATGGCGTAAAGTTTATTTTGTGTTCTGTCTGGTGGCACATATACTATTTGTAAGGTTTGAGTTCAAATATTCTGGTATTCTTTTGAACAATTGTAAAAGCATATATCGTGGTACCGGATGGTCTTGTGGTCTAAATGACCCATACTCGAGGACTTGTACAAGATGCACGCTATGTAATAATGAACCAGGGAGTACGGTGGTCCAGATAGTCCACATCTGAATATCAGAATCATAATTTCATCTGTGTGAAATTCATCAAGTCTTGTAGTCAATAATCTCAAAAAGCACATATCATGTTATGATAAGACTGGGTGCATCTTGTGGTCTGGGTAGCATAGGGCTTGTACAGGATACATGTCATGTTAGTAGAGCACTGGGGGTCCTGGTGGTCCATAATTTGGATGGGACACATATCACGGTATTATAGGACTGGGATGTCCTAATAGACAAGGAACACAACTTTTTCTTTTTCCCCTAATGAACTGCTCATACGGGTTACATGTTATGTCATGAAAGGACCAGAGTGTCCCGGTGGTCTGGTACGTGTAGCCCTCGGCATGTAGGTTTTACAGGGTTACAATAGGACCGGGGGGTCCCGGTGGTCTGGTACGTGTAGCCCTCGGCATGTAGGTTTTACAGGGTTACAATAGGACCGGGGGGTCCCGGTGGTCTGGTACGTGTAGCCCTCGGCATGTAGGTTTTACAGGGTTACAATAGGACCGGGGGGTCCCGGTGGTCTGGTACGTGTAGCCCTCGGCATGTAGGTTTTACAGGGTTACAATAGGACCGGGGGGTCCCGGTGGTCTGGTACGTGTAGCCCTCGGCATGTATGTTTTACAGGGTTACAATAGGACCGGGGGGTCCCGGTGGTCCGGACAGCTCTCAGCATGTATGTTTTACAGGGTTACAATAGGACCGGGGGGTCCCGGTGGACCGGTTAGCCCTCGGCATGTAGGTTTTACAGGGTTACAATAGGACCGGGGGGTCCTGGTGGACCGGTTAGCCCTCGGCATGTAGGTTTTACAGGGTTACAATAGGACCGGGGGGTCCCGGTGGTCCGGGTGGCCCCCTACGTATAGCTTGTACAGCAGGGGTGCCTGGTCTGCCTGGGGGTCCGGGGGTCCGCGTGGCCCCCTGCGTCCTGGGGGTCTCTGAGCCCCGGGTGCACCTGGGGGCCCGGGTGCACCACGAGGACCAGCTCGTCCTGGACTAGCGGCAGGACCTTGGGGCCCGACCTGACCAGCAGGACCGGGGGGCCCCGGGGACCCTGCAGCCCCCACACGGCCGGGGGGTCCCGGCCGGCCTTGTACACACTGTGGGTAAACACCCGGTCTGTGCTCACATTGTGCTGAGGGGCCGGGGGGACCAGGAACCCCGGGTCTACCCGGGGGGCCGCTCACACCGGGGGTGCCGTTGCATCCAGCACTGCCATTAGATCCAGAGGCCCCTGGCAGTCCAGGGGCACCGATCTGACCAGGACGCCCTCCTGCCCCCCATGGTCCTGCCCGGCCGGTCTCACCCTGGGAACCCTGCACACCGCGGGAACCTTGCTCTCCTGGGGTTCCCACCGGTCCCTGCCGCCCGGGTGGACCTTTAGCACCTAGCACACCTGGGCGGCCAAATGGACCTGGCACACCTGGAGGTCCACTGGAACCTGTGTAACCTCGTGGTGCCGGTTGTCCTCGATATATCGGATATCCGACTCGCTCTCTAGGACCTTGTCGTCCGCTTGCACCTGGTGGATCCACCAGCCCTTCTTCACCTGCACTTATGATGCTGATATACCCAAAACCTGAAATACATTTTGAATGGTTCTGTAATTGTTGCAGAATTTGTAGAAGTTTATTTTGTATAAATAAAAGAATATTCAACGCCAACGACATGTGATGAGATCTATATCCGGCACTTATGACGCTGACACATACAAAACCTGCAATACATTTTGAATGGTTCTGTAATTATTGCAGAATTTGTGCAATCCTAATGTGAATGCATTATAATTTTATATTTTGTATGAATAAAAAAATATTCAACAACAAGTGTTTGAATGATGGAAAATGATTCAATCCCCATTGATATCCGTCCCTACGTTACCCTCAAGGTTGGTCTCTAATTGTAAAATATGAACCCACTGTGCAGGCCCTGTGGTTGTGTCTCACAAACTTGGGCCAATGTTTTTGTCTCTGACCGGGTGCCATCTCTGACTGGATGCTGTCTCTGACCAGGTGCCGTCTCTGACCGGATGTCATTTTGGGAGTTCAGTTGTCTTCTACCAACAGCAGGAGGCTAATTATGATTATGTAACAACTGCCATTGTCAAATATGTTCATATAAATAAATAAATATATATATATATATATATATATATATATATATATATATATATATACATGAATAAACCTATTATATATACATAAATGAACCTGTTTTAGAAAACAACAACTTAAAAAAAATACCTATAAATAGTGTAATGTACCTCTAGCACTGACTGCTCCTTAAATAGTTGAGAAACAACAACCCATCCCTGTAAGGATAAGCAGCATGTACCCCCCCCCCCCTTACAGCACTGAGTCCCCCCATGTTACACATGTAACCCCTTACCTGTAAGCAGCATGTACCTCCCCCTTACAGCACTGAGTCCTCCCATGTTACACATGTAACCCCTTACCTGTAAGCAGCAGCATGTACCTCCCCCTTACAGCACTGAGTCCACCCATGTTACACATGTAACCCCTTACCTGTAAGCAGCAGCATGTACCTCCCCCTTACAGCACTGAGTCCCCCCATGTTACACATGTAACCCCTTACCTGTAAGCAGCATGTACCTCCCCCTTACAGCACTGAGTCCTCCCATGTTACACATGTAACCCCTTACCTGTAAGCAGCATGTACCTCCCCCTTACAGCACTGAGTCCTCCCATGTTACACATGTAACCCCTTACCTGTAAGCAGCATGTACCTCCCCCTTACAGCACTGAGTCCACCCATGTTACACATGTAACCCCTTACCTGTAAGCAGCAGCAGCATGTACCTCCCCCTTACAGCACTGAGTCCTCCCATGTTACACATGTAACCCCTTACCTGTAAGCAGCAGCATGTACCTCCCCCTTACAGCACTGAGTCCCCCCATGTTACACATGTAACCCCTTACCTGTAAGCAGCATGTACCTCCCCCTTACAGCACTGAGTCCTCCCTTGTTACACATGTAACCCCTTACCTGTAAGCAGCATGTACCTCCCCCTTACAGCACTGAGTCCCCCCATGTTACACATGTAACCCCTTACCTGTAAGCAGCATGTACCTCCCCCTTACAGCACTGAGTCCCCCCATGTTACACATGTAACCCTTTACCTGTAAGCAGCAGCAGCATGTACCTCCCCCTTACAGCACTGAGTCCCCCCATGTTACACATGTAACCCCTTACCTGTAAGCAGCAGCAGCATGTACCTCCCCCTTACAGCACTGACTCCCCCCATGGTGCTCCCAGGGTCCTGCTGAGCTGAATCCTGACATGCAACTAGTGAGTCCACCTTCTACCTCTTACCTTTATTGCAACTACTGACTTCACTCACTACCTGCTACCATGTATCTCCCTCATTAATCTAGGCTTAGGGAGTGGTCATTTATTAGTTACAGGGGGGCGTAAATATTTCCGACCCATCCTGAGGGGGGTGTAAAAAATTCTGACCCCTCCTAAGGGGGGGGGGGGTAAAATATCCAGCCCCTTTTAAGCCAAAAAAAACGTGCATTACTATAGTTCAAGGGGGGGGGCGGTTTCGGCACCTTTGACAAGGGGTGTGTAGAACTCTTGAGGGGGGGGAGCGTGAAAAATGTTTGTGCTTCCACCAGTCTGTCCACGTGTAATCTCACCATCCCCCACTGCAACTTCCTTAGGGAGTGCTCATTTTTTAACAACAGGGGGGGGGGGCGGTGAGATTTCGCGCGGAGCGCGCGAATTTTTTTCACCCCCCCCCCGCTAGAGGGGTCGAAATTTTTTACCCCCCCCCCCGGCAGGCCGAAAATCACGCGCGTTCGCGCCCCTTTGTAGCATAGTAACGCGCGGGCTTTTTCCCTCAAAACAGGTTGAATTTTTTTCACCCCCCCCCAAGAGGGGTCTAAATTTTTTACCCCCCCCCCGGTCAAGGGGTCCAAATTTTTTACCCCCCCCCCCAAATCCACCACCCCCCCCCTGTTGTTAAAAAATGAGCACTCCCTTAGGCAAAATTTAAAAAAAGGTGTGGTTCAGGTTGCCTGACCCTATCTAGCAAAACCGGGCTGGCCCTTGAAACTTTTATCCAATCCTGAAAAAAAATTTAGGTAATTTTGGGGCTATTCTGCTGGTTTATGAGTGAAAGCGGTCATCAGTGAGTCGGCATTGAAGTTTGCAAGTCGAGTTCTGGGTGCTTTTCAGGCCAAAGTAAAATAAAAATATCTAGAAAAAAAATCTGACCTACCCACCCTAGATTTTCAGACCATATAACATGAAACACACCTTTTTTCTTTTTCTTTTGGCCTTATATCTGTACCTATTGACACTGTTCTCAGCCCATGATGGTCCTTGAACATAAATGCCTGTCACCTCTCGGTTGATTTTAAGATATATCGTTATAATTATATCATTACAAAATAGGGAGCGAAAAGATGGGCATTTCCCATTCTCACTTTCTAGATGATCCAGCTCCTGATACAGCTCTTTTTGAGGAATGTAGACATCTTAACCCTTTAAGGATGGTATGATACCCTAATGCATCATGCCCTTGGTCATCATGATGCAGTAACTCGCCATGGCTGCATTCAAGCATCATGCCTACCCTACGAAGTTGAGACATGCCTGAGTGGTCAGTATGTTACACCAATGCAGCACTGGTGAGTTAATCTTTTGGTGACATGCATCCTTAAAGGGTTAAGTTGGTTTGATGAGGGCAAAAACATGCCACATAAGATATCTTAATAACCCTTTAAAGACGGTATACGTATTTAATCCTCTTTGGTTGGCAAAATGTATGCCTGCAGCACTGTATGAATGAAACACAGTATCAAGCATTATTTCTATGAGGGGTTGTAATACTCGGCATGATGCACCAATGCAGCGTATCATGAGGACAAATGTACATGCAGCATTTGCAGCCGTGCTGCCCTAAAGGGTAAACATGTCGTGATTAACCCTTTAAGGACGGCATAATGCCTTAATTATTGCCCTCGGTCGTCATGTTGCATGATGCATGAATGCAGCCCTGGCGAGTAACTCGCCAGTGCTGCATTCAAGCATCATGCCGATCCTGCGGAAGTTAGACACTCCTGAAGGGTTGGCATAATGCACCAATGCAGCACTGCCGTAGGAGCTGCATTGGTGCATCATGATGACGAATGTCATATTTTAGCGACATCCGTCCTTAAAGGGTTAACGTGTAAGAAGTCATGATTAATAGAGCGGATCACTTACCGGGCTACACTCATTGTTGTTTATGTAGTATGTCTTAGTGCAGGCCCCACCTTAACACTCTAATGACGTATGTCGCTAAAAGTTGCATGAACGCAGCCCTAGGCAGTTACTTGCTTGTGCTTCCTTGGTGCACATTTAAGAATCCATATAACATGCCACCTCTCTATTTCATATTATTTTTTAACAAAAATGTGTAAAAGAAAATTATGAAAAAATATATAAATTCTTCAAAATTGCATAAATAAACGTAGGATTGGCCCTGTTTTGATAGGGTTGGTCGGGCGACCTAAAACAAACCTTTTTTTGGCCATAACGTTTCTCTATGGCTCCTTAGTGGGGCAAACACGTCATATAACGTTAAAACATTATATTGACGTAAAGTAATGCATTTTTGTTAGCTGGAAATCAGATTTCACCTGGACCAGGCTAAATACCTTTCGAACCGACAGGTAATGTCCATGCTTATTGGCCCTTTTTTTTTTTATCGGGAACTACGTAAATACCCTGGTTTTAGCATGCCGATACTGGTTCTATCGAGATATTTTGCTCCCTATTAAAAAACGTTGTTTTAACCTCAGTGATAGATAATAAGACAAACTACAAAATGATTAGTGGAATTACCCAAGTCTTCAGGGGTAGGTACATTATCTAAGCCTTTAAGGATGGCATTGTGCATTCATGCATCATGCCCTTGGTCTGCATGCTGCATGAATACATCCCTATTAAGTAACTACTGCATTCAAGCATCATGCCAACCCTATGGGATTGAGACACTCTCGAATGCCTGCACGATGCACCAATGCAAGGAAAGAGGCTCTCAACTACACATGTGACAACAAATGTCATCTTTAAGCAACATGCTGTCCTTAAAGGGTTAAGGCTGCGCAATATAGTGCAAGTCAGAAAGGCAGGGGGCTTGGTGTGTAGAGAATAGGGCAGGTGCGTGACTGAGAAAAGGCCATCAGAAAAAGACGCAAGAAAAAGGGTGTGTGCACAGGGGTGCCATTACCTTCAACCGGCATCTGGTATTCCCCAGGTTTTCTGAGGGGTACGCCCTTCTGTAGGCCAAGTTGTTGCTCATCACCGCGCGCAGCATAAAAATCATGATTTTGGAGAACCTTTTTTTGCATTTAAAAAAAAAAGAAGTTAAATTTGGAAAATCATTTGCAAATTTGTTATGAAATTAAAGCCTATGCTGTTAGTAATGCAGTCAGCGAGGAACAACTTTTGTTGATCAATGAACTCAGAATTACTGAAATGGGAAAATTGATCGTAAAAAGTCAAAATTGCCCCATGTATTTAAGCCCAAGGTAAAAAAAAGAACAGAAAAAAAAAGAAATGCCCTTGTCATTTTTTTCGTGGCCTTATTGAGTAGCTGTAGCTGGGGGGTGTTACGAAACACAACGTGAAACCATAGCGCAAAATGAGGGTGTTGCAAAAGAATCTTTCTACGTTATTTTTCAAGGGGCTGTTAAAAAATGAAATTTATGTCACGTTTTTTAAAGTTATGGACTCGATTTCTTTCCACCCCCCTTTCCAGGAAGTGTGCAAAAAATGTGTAAATTAGCCAAAATTAACCTGAATTTGAAGACCACAGTGCAAATCTGACATTCACGCCAATATTAACGTATGTCCTTAAACACAAACGTAAATTTAAACAAGAATTACGGTTGTTGCCGCGTGAAAAAATGCCTCAGGCATTTTTATACGCGGCAACAACGGCAATTCTTGCATTTGAAGGAGCATAATGTCTGCATGGTTGGTATATTTGAAGGTGACCCATTCCCCAACTAAACAGGGCAGGAGGATGATATAACTTCAAATATGGTAATTACTATGAATTACTTGAGTCCATTTTAGGGGGGGCAGGTATGATTAAAATCAACCTCAGGAGCATAGGAATTCGTGTTGCTAGGCAGATAAACAATTAGAATAGCTGTTGCTAGGCAATCAGCTGTCTTAGCAACAAACCAATAGAACCATTGAATTCCTTGTGTCCATTTTAGGGGGGGGGGCAGGTATGATTAAAATCAACCTCAGGAGCATGGAAATGTGTGTTGCTAGGCAGGTAAACAATGAGAATAGCTGTTGCTAGGCAACCAGCTGTCTTAGCAACAAACCAATAGTACCATTGAATTCCTTGGGTCCATGTTAGGGGGACAGGTATGATTATAATCAACCTCAGGACCTGTCAAAGGTTGATTAATATTTATGTTATCATTATTTGCATAAATTTGTGTAGTGATACCTAAAAATAAAATGGCAGCACCTCTTAAAACAAAATGGCGGCACCCGTACTGACTTCCTGTCAAGTGAAAACAATATAATGCCTCAACCTGGTAGTTCCCAGGCTCACCACCAGGGCCCCACCCTTAATCATCACGTAATTAGGTTTTGTAACAGGCCCCCAGGCCATACATGTACCCCAGCTGTGTGTACATCAACATGACAAGTACTCAAGTAGTCCCAAGTGAAGCACCTACAATGGAAGTCTACAGGCTGACCTCTGGTTGGAGCCTGTATTTGGTGCTACTCTTAGCAGGTAAGCCTTCATAGATACCCTGCAAACTAAATCTCAAGCGGAACACAAGCCATTCTGGTGTCATAACTCGAGAATTTCGGAATGTTTTCGGATTTTTTTGGGAACATTTTTGGACATTTTCTTGTGTCATATTCCCTGTCATTTCTTGTAGTTTCACTTGGGAAATACAGCTCTTCTTTCTTCTTGTGGAATTTCTAGTCATTTCTAACGAGTAAAATTCTGGAAATACATATATCACCCATTGAACATGCCACGAGGAATGTTCACTTTTCTTGAGAATCTATCTAATCTGTGTCTATCTTGTGCAGGCAGCTTGTGCTTTCCCACATGTAACACACGTTTCTAAGGCCACTCAAAAAAAAAATTTGTTTCTCATTACCAAGCAGTGAAAAATATGACGAGGGCGTTTTTTATTTAATTTCTTTTTTTTTACTCGGGGCTTAAATACATGGGCAAATTTGGACTTTTCGCGATCAATTTTCCCATTTTAATATTTCGGAGTTTATTGATCAGTAAAAGTTGTTATAATGGAAGTTATTCCTAGCTGACTCAATTACTGACAGCATAAGCTTTAATTTGATACCAAAATTGCCAATATTTTATGCAATTTTAACATATTTTTCATCAAAAATGTAAAAAAAAAAAAAAAAAAAGTTTTCCCAAATCATGAATTTTATGATGCGCGCGGTGATGAGAAACAACTTTTTTTTTTGAGTGGCCTAACTCATGTCATTCTTGGGTTCTGTTTGGAGGGTACCTTACACCAGACCGGGCTGAGAGAACCAAGGAAATCTCCTGGCTGTATGTTACCCAGTGGGCAAGGGCCATTGATTAAACATTGACAAATGTTGATTCAATGTTTATTCAATGTTGAACTGAATTTTGTGCCCACTGAGATATGGCCCTAGACCATTAAATTCGACATGGCGACATGGGCCATTTTGGGTCTTAGTGACACGGGACATGAGGGAAAAATAGATAGTGACATGGGATATGGGGCATTTCTTAAGATCAATAAAGGTGACATTTCTTAAAATTGACATGGGAAATGGGGAGCCCCCCATCAAGGGTCCCTGGGATGTACAGGGCTTTATTTCATGGTGGATACGATGACCACTATGGTTAAGTACTAGAAATCCTGTATCCCATGCCCCCCATGGGATACGGTGTTCCGGTATCCCATGGCCTGTGACGTAATCATTTGTTCAACTTATTTTGAGCATTTATATGCAATAAAACATATTTTGAAGAGTAAAAACCATGAAATAAAGGCAAAGGCCCATAACCAGAGGACTTTTGGTATCGTTCCCCCCAAGGTGGGTCTGGGGCTGCATCTGACTCAGCCTGTGGCTTCGTGGGATACGGCCCAAGCCCCACATCGGGGGGAACGATACCAAAACATCCTCTGGCCATGGGTCTTTGCCTGTGTATGTGTATGCGGTCCATTAAGCAGCCTCTCCTACTGTGGGTTTAAGTCAGATATGGATACATGTGAGGAGCTGCAAAAGTGTTATAAGCCTTGGATAATGGTAGTCATCCTCGACTGGCACCTTGGACTGTAACCCTGTCCTTGGCTTACAACATGTATACAGCTCCTTACTTGTACCATATTGACTACATAGTTATACCACACATATACCATCTACCAACAACTAGCGGTGGGTGAAAGACTCTAATTTGGGATTATTTATATAATCTAACTTTCTCTATTCTAGTAGCCCTTTGGTTTCCGGCATGGGGTTTTCGTGTAAGAATACTTTTGTGTGTTTTACATTAAAATATTTACACAAAGAGACTTATCGGTGGTACCTTTTAATGCAGCAAGAATCATATACATATGACAATCGGTAGAATATGCCTAAAACATTTTTTGTTTTGTTAAAATACATTATACATGATATTCAACAAAATTTAGATTGGGACATGTCAGAAAAATCTTATATGAAAATATCCACAGGACATTACGGGAACATGTAGGGATGACATTTTACCAGTTTCGACTACACTCCCCCATAAATTAACCAGCGTAACTACGATATCTCTAAGACAAATGGTAGTCATGAGAATATTATTTAAAAACCTTTTGCATATGAGGCATCTTGGTGACCAAAACTGACATCATTAAATTTTATAATGTCATCACCCATCACAGAATGATGCAAAAAGGTGTGATTTACTACGAATTTTGTTGCTAGTCTGTCTATATATCTATTTATTTTTTGGAAATACAAGATCTCCTATGCTAAAGCACTGGGTGGCTGTATTCAATGGCACCCATTAAGTACAATGTGGCCGTATTCAATGGGCTAAGAAAAAGTAGTTTTCCCATAATTAAATGGCTTCAAATAAAAAAATAAACACAAATGCCAACTACATTGATACCGCTCTGATGTATTTCACTCGTGGGGGCTAGGGCGAATCCCACGAAGCATGCGGCTTCGTGGGATACTGCCCCAGCCCCCACTCGTGAAATACAACAGAGACGGTATCAATGGGCCTTGGCATTTGTCTATATATCAATGTCTGTATTTTCAGGAATTGGACACCGGTTTTATGGATGCAGAGGTCTTGTAGGTTTACCTGGCAGGCCTGGTGCTCCCGGTGCGGCTGGTCAGACCGGGCCGGCCGGAGAACCGGGACCTCAAGGTCAGAGAGGTGCTGAAGGTCAGAGAGCTGAGCAGGGGGAAGCAGGTCGTACAGGTCCAACAGGAGAAACAGGACCACAGGGACGGCCTGGGCGCGAAGGTATTCCGGGACCGCCGGGGCGTGCGGGGCGTGACGGGACGGCAGGAACACCGGGACCGGCAGGAAGCAGCGGGACACGCGGCCCTGCAGGGAGACGTGGAGACCCCGGCCCACCAGGAAACCCGTCAAACTGTGAGACACGACCAGGTGTGTCCTCACAATGTCTGCGCGGCCCCCCGGGACCTGAAGGACCCGCGGCCTCCCCAGGACCCCGCGGCCCCCCGGGACCCCCCGGTCCCACCGGTCTCCGTGGTTACTCAGCCCCTGCAGGTCCCCCTGGTCCCCAAGGTTACACCGGTCCCCGCGGACCTCCTGGTCCATATCCTGTTCCTGGTAGGCTCGGACCCCGAGGTCCCACTGGTCCCCAGGGACGACCTTGTAGTCCGGTGCCACCCCCTCCGTGTGCCCCCGGCCCCCCGGGACCCCCCGGCCCCCCAGCTTGCTGTCCACCATGTACATGTCCATAGTGGGGAACCTTCGGTGTGTTCTCCAGTCTCTGCCTATCATGGCATACTCTAAGAATCAATGTATACAGAACATTTCAAGTCTTTTTCTCTGACACTTTGATAGATCAAACTTCACTGGATGGATCAACTGATTAAAACGCTGACCACAAAGGTCCAAAAAATAAAGGATGATGATACAAATATATGGCACCATTACATGGTTTAGGAACAACTATCTTTGTACCAGGAGTATACAATATGTTGTTTGCTGATTGGACCAAGCACATTATGTTTTTATGCACTTAGCCTGGTCCCCCCGGTACATCTCAGTTTTATAGGATATGTGGCTGGACCAGTGGCAGAACCATGGTGAAAATGTCACAGTATCATTATTGACCAAAGATGGTACCTTGAAAAGACTAAAATAATTCTTGAATAATCTTCACAATGGCAGCACAGGATGAGGCCTATCATTATTTTCTTTCTTCATCTATCCCCTACATTATATATGTTACTTCTATCCCCTACTTTATATTTGTAATGTAACATAAAAGAGGCTTCTGCTTTAAGGTAGGTCGATACCATTGAAAACAGAACCACTGCACATGTTTCCGCGCATCTACTTTAAAGACGTCAGAATGACGTCATATTTGGCAGGTGTATAGTCATATATACAATCATCACCCATGTAAATTTTTGGACAATTTGACCAAAATGGAGCTTTTTATCGGACATTATATTTTGTGCAATAATTAAAGGTTTGTTTTTTTGCATTTCTGACATTTTGTTATCAACCATATTTATGAACCAATAAATTATATAATTCTGACTATGAAGATGAAAAGATTGCTTAAATATATCCCAGGCTACATAACGAGACCATTTCATAACATGATTATTAGCATTTTACCCATAATGCAATACTTCAAATATCTTATTTAGCACACTTTTGCAGTACTTTTTTACTTCAAATGCCCAAAACACAAACATAATGCCTGGGACCCTATGTTGAATTTAGTCTTACTAGTTTGCAAATTATCTTAAAATTCTTTTCATGAAGTTTAAGAAAACTGACAACTTTTTTACTATTGATCTTAGTCAATTTTGTGTTTAATTAATGACGAATTAATCCATATTTTCAACCAAACATAATTTTTTTACCCAGAATGCCACCTCACAGAACCATAAAAGTATTTTTGGAATAAAGAGAAACATATGGGGGCTCATTGTGTGATGTTTCATATTTTTGTGGTTGCAGGTTAGGGCAAAATAAAATCACGGAACTTGTGATATCTTTTTATATTTTTTGAGAAAAATCTAAATATTTTTATTTTTCAAAATTCTGTATTTAAAAAAGTAGCTCGGGATTCCCCTATTTTCTCTTCAGAAATTTGTTTTAAATGATCTAAGGTACCTCTGAAAGAAATTTGGTGAAATTCGAACCTCTTTGAGTCAATGCTATCGACCTTGGCCATTTATGAAAAGCGCCCCACGTGTGTGATTTTTTATGGTCAATAAAATAATTAAACTACAACTACCTTAAACACAGCAGGAAAATTATGTGTTAACAACATTTGAGTAAAGCTGACCAAGAGGTAGTGGGGCTGTCCCTTACAAGCAGGGGCGGCACTTATTAATGCTTTTAGCATTTAACTATTGCTTCATAATGAAGCTTTAATGCTACAAAAATGCTGTGGAATACTACAACACATTCTATATTATGGATATGTATCTCCTTAGGATAATCAGAAATAAAATATCAATCATTCAATCAATCAATCTTTGAATTGGTTGTAATTTAGTTACAGCTGTCCTTGTTTTGTTGTGGATTATGCCTCATGAATTTACCACAGTTACAATGCTTGGATTCATTATGAAATAGTTTAATGAAAAGTTGATATGTAAAATTGATAAGCTGTATGCTGCTTCAATCCAAACGAAATATGGTAAATTCTAAGTTTTCTTGTGGTAAATTCCTACCCTTGCATTTATTGAATAAAAGTTTAGATGATTGTATATTAATGGGAGTCAACACATGGTATGATCTCTGTACGGGGAGGAGGTATAGCACCGCCTTTTAGAGAGGAAAAAGACTTAAAAAAACATAAAAGAGGCTTCTGCTTTAAGGTAGGTAGATACCATTGAAAACAGAACCACTGCGCATGTTTCCGCACATCTACTTTAAAGACGTCAGAATGACGTCATATTTGGCAGGTGTATAGTCATATATACAATCATCACCCATGTAAATTTTTGGACAATTTTGACCAAAATGGAGCTTTTTATCGTACATTATATTTTGTGCAATAATTAAAGGTTTGTTTTTTTGCATTTCTGACATTTTGTTATCAACCATATTTATGAACCAATAAATGATATAATTCTGACTATAGAGATGAAAAGATTGCTTAAACATATCCCGGGCTACATAATGAGACCATTTCATAACATGATTATTAGCATTTTACCCATAATGCAATACTTCAAATATACTAGTTTGCAAATTATCTTAAAATTCTTTTCATGAAGTTTAAGAAAAATGACAACTTTTTTACCATTGATTTTAGTCAATTTTGTGTTTAATTAATGACGAATTAATCGATATTTTCAACCAAACATAATTTTTTTACCCAGAATGCCATAAAAGTATTTTTGGAATAAAGAGAAACATATGGGGGCTCATTGTGTGATGTTTCATATTTTTGTGGTTGCAGGTTAGGGCAAAATAAAATCACGGAACTTGTGATATCTTTTTATATTTTTTGAGAAAAATCTTAATATTTTTATTTTTCAAAATTCTGTATTTAAAAAAGTAGCTCGGGACCCCCCTATTTTCTCTTCAGAAATTTGTTTTAAATGATCTAAGGTACCTCTGAAAGAAATTTGGTGAAATTCGAACCTCTTTGAGTCAATGCTATCGACCTTGGCCATTTATGAAAAGCGCCCCACGTGTGTGATTTTTTATGGTCAATAAAATAATTAAACTACAACTACCTTAAACACAGCAGGAAAATTATGTGTTAACAACATTTGAGTAAAGCTGACCAAGAGGTAGTGGGGCTGTCCCTTACAAGCAGGGGCGGCACTTATTAATGCTATTAGCATTTAACTATTGCTTCATAATGTAGCTTTAATGCTACGAAATTGCTGTGGAATACTACAACACATTCTATATTATGGATATGTATCTCCTAAGGATAATCAGAAATAAAATATCAATCATTCAATCAATCAATCTTTGAATTGGTTGTAATTTAGTTACAGCTGTCCTTGTTTTGTTGTGGATTATGCCTCATGAATTTACCACAGTTACAATGCTTGGATTCATTATGAAATAGTTCAATGAAAAGTTGATATGTAAAATTGATAAGCTGTATGCTGCTTCAATCCAAACGAAATATGGTAAATTCTAAGTTTTCATGTGGTAAATTCCTACCCTTGCATTTATTGAATAAAAGTTTAGATGATTGTATATTAATGGGAGTCAACACATGGTATGATCTCTGTACGGGGAGGAGGTATAGCACCGCCTTTTAGAGAGGAAAAAGACTTCACGTCTAAGGGGGAGTTGAAACAGATATGACCCCTTGGGGGGGGGGGGGTCTGGCACAAAAATCTACCAACCCACCCCCGTTGTTAAATTTATAATGACCATTCCCTACAAGTACAAAATGGCGCGTTATGACAAAAAAGTGGTTGTCAGGGTGGAGTCAGTCCTGCCCCTGGGGAGAGTACTGAGAATTATACGAGGTACATCAATATTGATGTAAAGGGGGCTTTATGTCTAGACGGAAGGTGTGTCAATGCACCTCATGCTGTCGACTATTAACCCTTTAAAGCCTGTATGGTGCTTTGATGTAACATGTCCATTTGTCATTAGGATGCATGAATGGAACTTGGTGAGTAAACTGACTGTCAAGTGAGTTTGGCATCATACTGACCCTACATTGCTAGCCCTTGAAGGACGGCATATCGCTAAAAGATGTCATGGTGACCATTTGGGAGTGTCTCGAATAAGGTTGGTCTACGGTTCCTTGTGAAATCGTTAAGTAAAAGGGTTATGCATAAAGTTGCAGTCTTTTCAGTGAGGACAATTCCTATTGATTCCTTTACCTTTGAAGATGTCATCATTTATTCTAACAACCACATATCTTATACATAATTCAACACTGCATCACAAGCAGCCAGCTCAATATGGATGGATGAACATTGTAGGTTGTTATAAGGCCTGTAGATATTCCTCTTTCAGTCCAGTTGCCAGCTTGATAACCTTGCAGAAAAAACCCCTAAGAGGTTATGACTGATTTGGGTACAGGAAGTCATATACTTTCAGAATCTTGACGATGCCAGGCTGGCATCGTTGAGCGTTTTCCGAAACTCAAGATGGCGTCCAAGATGGCTGACGAAAATGTTTAAAAAGTCATTTGAGTAGGTATCCATGGTGATAGCGTGTTTCCATAGCAACCAGCATGCCGATTCTTATACAAAATATATACTGTTATAAGAAATTTGTCATTTCTCAACACCTACACTCATGTAATATGTCAAATTAAAGGTCCCATTGACACACATCATTTTAACATAGTCTTAGAGTTGTCACAGGTCCTAGGTAACCATGGCAACCAGAAATCAACAACAATAATGCCTAATGATTGATGCCGAAACATTATCATCCTTACTGATAACTGCAAATACATGACAGAACAAGCAACATGGCCACCAGATACTGATTCTCTGCTTGATGTCAAAATGTCACCTGACTGGTTATCTATTGAGATGGGTCAATTCCATAGCAACCAATATGCTGAAAATAATTTTCTGCTGTACATACTGAATCTGGGACCTGCTGGCAAGCCACCTGACTCTGAGGTGATGTCAAGTCATATTAGTGGTGTCTATAAGATGCATCCTCAGAGCTTCCATAAATCTATGATGTTTACAGTCATTGAAGCAGCTCATACCCTGCCAGTCCTCCTATAGTGCACTTATCATTAGCCTGCCCCTTTGTCGTCCTGGCTGCCCCTTTGTCGGCCTGGCCAGCTAGTGAATAATGCAGTATAGCTGTTCAATATCAGCAATACACAAACATATCAACATGCGGATGTGTATCATTACTGTGTAATAACTCCAGTCTGATGACATACCTTATACAGATACAAAATGTATAATGCTATAACAGTTTGTAACTATTTGCTTGATGGTTAGTTTAGTTGCACACAATAATGGCTTCAGTCACTATCTCACTGAATACTATAGGGCCTAGGCCGGACTGGAGCTGGTTGCGGCGGCCTGCACTGATAAGAGCTAATAGGCTGGGTACAAGCTTGTCCCTGGAAGTGATTGTTACCCAGGTACAAGGTACCAGTCAGTGTGTATCTTATCAGTGATGATAACCGCACCCAGCGAAATTTTAAATGGTGGACCCACTGGATATGAGTCTACAGCCCTATAATCAATGTGGTCATCTACAATGGTTCCCTCCTCCGGATTGTCCACCATAGCATCATTTGGATGGGACACTAAGTAGGTGAATCAATTATCTGACATTTACATATATCTGTGCAGTTCAATCAAGCATGATCATCAGCAAGTAACATCTCCATGAACAGCATGGTTCTGAGGAAGAACAGTTATATTTTGAGGATAGTTGATGGTAGAATATGAATCACATTTGGCAATGGTGTGGGGATAACACTTTATTGCTGTATGCAAAGACCAGTCAAATAGCAGAGGGTCTTGTTCTGGAAGTTCTGAAGACATAGCACCCCCTCAGGTTAGCAGAATAAAGACACCGGTGTCATAAGAGATGACATGTATCCTTTGATTTTACTACACAAATGTCATATCTTGATTGGTCATGATTGCATTCGCTTGTTCATTTGTGATGCTTGATCATGTAGCTGTATTCTCCTATTTAAAGAGGAGTCTTTGAATTTCTCAGTTCCTGAGAATCAAGATTGATAGAGCCTGATTGATTCCAATTGATCCATTGACACTTCTGTGTCAACTGAATCTGCCTCCCTTATCTATGACCTTTTCCAGTTCACAGCCATGGCAGTTACTTGACTGGTGTCAATGAAACCATCTGAAAGCTTTCTCATGTAATCTTCCATAGAGAACTTTGCCAGTCTAACTTCATCTTGTCACTTTTAGGCCAATATTTCTGTGACAATGTTGAACAGTGAGGCTGAATGCCCCTCTTGATGCTTGAGGTGTACATGGCTATTGATATTCTCATGTAGCTTCTTTCTGTCCTTTTCATATTTTGTTATGTGGGCCTGGATTTATTCCTTGTGTATGTTGGCGACAGTGTATCAGTTTTTGCGAAAACTTTTTCAGCATACAGGACAGTCGGTCCTGCAGCTAGCCAATTTTGCAGGACTGGATAGATGGTATGGTTTTCATAAAGACTGTCTTATTGGGACTGCAAGTGTCCATTACCACATGTATTAAATCATTGTAGCTATCTGGGAATAGTTACATAGGTTAGTCATCAGAGGGTAGGTATGGCAGTGCAGGACAGTCGGTCCTGCAGCTAGCCAATTTTGCAGGACCGGATAGATTTTTGCAGGACCGAATACCAAAATACAAGTTTTGCATACTATTTAGAATAGAATAACATTTATACAAGAAATGATAACAAAAAGTGCTCTTATTTGCCTAGAATATTTGTGTGCACTCTAAAACTTGCAACTTCAGTTCTAGTTGGAATATTTGAAAAATTCTTTTAATTTTGGAAAGCCCAGAATGTGGAGGACATCTGGTCCTGCAACACTGGTCATTCTGCCGGACCAGAGCCATTTTAGGCGGACAATGCCACTGTCTGGCACGTTTTGGCAAAGACTGGTGTATCATTACTCCCTAAGTCTCTTATAGTGCTTAACAGCTAGCTGCAAACAGCTTGAATAGTTTGTGACATTCTCATTTGAGGTTATGTTAGTCAGTACAAACCACACTGCATTGGAACTGATGGGTTGATTGGTGTACTTGCCCTGGATCAACTTACATGTGGTAAGAGGCCAGTTGTTCACTAGGGTCAGGCCAGTAAAAGTTGGTGGGAAGGGAGGTCAGGGGTCAGATTATGGTGGTTACCTTGGATGATGAAAGGCTGCAGACACAGGGTATTTGGATTGCAGACACTGACCAGAGAGACATAGTGCCTAAAAGTGTGTGGGAGTGGTAATTTGAACTACCTCTATGTCAATCATTATGGATTATTGTTGTTGAATTCCAGTTGTCATGGTCAGATTTGAATGCCTGCCTAATACAGCAATGACTGCATCTATGGTTGATTTAATGTATGAGATGAATGACCGCATCTATGAGATGAGGGAGAAAACCGCTAATGTTGGTTGCTCTGGAAATGATGCATCACCATGGATACCCACTCAAACGAATTTTTGACATTGAGGAGAGAGTATATTGTGGCCATGTTGGTTGTTCTGTCATGTATTCATAGTTATCAGTAAGGATGATAATGTTTCGGCATCAGTCATTAGGCATTATTGTTGTTGATTTCCCATTGCCATGGTTACCTAGGACCTGTGACAACTCTAAAACTATGTTAAAATGATAAATCTCAATGATACCTTTAATTTGAGATATTACATGAGTGTAGTAGGTGTTGAGAAATGACAAATTTCTCATAACAATATATATTTTGTATTAGAATAGGCATGCCGGGTGCTATGGAAACATGCTATCACCATGGATACCTACTCAAATGACTTTTTGACTCTTTTAATCAATCAGGCATGCCCAAAAGCCCCAATTTAGAGGTATAACACATGCAAATCACATAAGAATTGACTGATTTATGACTTTAAACATTTTCGTCAGCCATCTTGGACGCCATCTTGAATTTCGGAAAACGCTCAACGATGCCAGCCTTGCATCGTCAAGATTCTGAAAGTATATGACTTTCTGTCCACAAATCAGTCATAACCTCTTCGGGGGGTTTATTGCAAGGTTACAAGGATAATCCCCCCCTGGCAACTGATCCGTCTGCTAGATGCTTCAAATCACAATTAGGGTAGAGACCCATGTGTCCTTATGTATATAGTATTTAAAAGTGAGATAAATGATAAAGAGGTGAGACTTTTTCCAAGGCCCGTGGTGCAGAAAAGGGGTGGTCAATAGAGGTTGATTTAGTACCATGTGTCGTTATCTAGTACCATGTAACGTTATCTAGGACCGTACGACGTTATCAAGTACCATGTGACGTTATCTAGTATCATGTGACATTATCTAGTACGCAACAAGGGACGACCTTGCCAAGTCACTAGACGCCACCCATTTTCCCTCTAATCTTAAAACCCATTTTCCCTGTAATCTTAATGATTCCCCGCTCTTCCCTAGATGGTGCCACTGAAAGGCTGCAAGTATGAATTTTCTTTCCCTTAGTTCTAACCACCCCATCCTTTAGTGGTAATATATTTGGTTATAGTTCTGTTACAGTTTTAAAAAAGAAAATGAAAAGAAAAGAGATAAAGAAAAGGGGGGTGCGGGGGCACAGCCCCCGATATATATAGCGATGTTACCAACTTACAGTGGTGCCATCTAGAGGATAGGCCGTGAAACTGATTAAGATTACTGGAAAACTAGGTCTTTTAAGATTACAGGTAAAATGGGTCGCGTCTAGTGACTTGGCAAGTTCGTCCCCACGAGCATCTAGTACCATGTGACGTTATCTAGTACCATATGACGTTATCTAGTACCTTGTGAGGCAATCTACCACCTCTTTGGGCTGATCTTATAAGCCGCACCGGCGATCTGACTCACGTACTAGCTGGAGCTTGTATTTGAGGTTTTATGGAATGTTGCTATTGGCTTATAAAGATGCTATGGCAAGATGGGGCGCACATGTAGGTAAAATATACTCCCTGGCTATAAAATGGGATGGGAGGATCACTGTAAACTCTTACATATATAAGCGAATGAGCTGCGAATAAGCTGCACCCTGACTTTCGGCGGATCCCATAAGCCACACTGGCGATCTGACTCGCGTACTAGCTGCAGCTTGTATGCGAGGTTTTATGGTATACCTTGTTGCTATTGGCTTATAGCTTTTTCATCTCCAATTAAGTATCTAGAAGCCAATATTTTGTAAAAATTGAGTCCTATGTATCAGATAAAACAATAAAAGAGCCTATGGCATTGATGGTCAATCCTTTTCATGGAAAAGGTACAGAACATGTATTAACTGGTATTGTATCTTTAACATGCATGTGTTTGCCATGTTGGCACGACATGTTGACATACATGTGTCCTACTCAACAGTATTTATAATTGACGTATTTGGTTGCCATGGTTACCAGATAATTACTTCATAAATAGAAGCTATTTGATACCCTCAGTCATGAATAAACCCCACAACATGCCTAATGAGCCTACTTTCTTGGTACCTCAAACTGCAGCAAATAACATCCATTTTATGCATGCTAGGCCCACTAGGCTCATTAGTAGTTAGGGCAACAACCAAAACCCATGAGAATGCCCTCAAAATAGGCCCAAAAGTAAGATGATATGCTGTTTGGTTGCCATGGCAACCCATGACAAGCAATGGAATGGTCATATATTTGATGCTCAACCTGTTGAATGATATAATACCTTGACATTTGATACTAAAACTGCTATGAAGACTCTAAAAAATCCCAGACTGCAATTATTAAGATTATATGAGCAGTGTACAGCACTAACAATTAACAATCGTTGACAGAAAAAAGTAAAATGGGTAAAAAAAATGGGCTTCTTTTGGCTATATTTGTCAGAAAACCTCTACTGTAAAAGTGGTACCACCCTAAATGCCTAGTCGTGCCTTGAACAAATCAATGTCACACACCTTGGCTCTAATATTTGAAATACTTGAAATTCCCTGAGAAATATACTATACTTTAGCTATTGAAATGGAGAAAATTATAGAATAGGTCCAAATAAAAAGTTAGCCTAGATTTAGTATAAATTACCATGGAAACCAAGACACTGATTTTGTGCAGTGAGACCTAAGCAGTGTATGAATACTATATGATATTATGGCCGTTTCACCCCCATAACTCTCCACTGTTTACATCGTACCAATAAATATTTAGCCTGGACTATAAACAAACATCTACAGATTACTATGATCCCAAATAAGCATACATTTAACACTTTTACCCCCACCCTGAGGTTCAAATTCCCCCTAAAGAAAATAATTTCTGAGGGACTATTTAGCCATTCTACCCGGAAGTGGCGGATTTAGAGTGGTACCACCTTAATGACGTATTGACATACTGTGCTCACCATCTCAACTTGCATGTGTTATGTTGACACACATGTCTCCGCTGTGTTGACATACATATGTCCGTCATATTGTCAAACAATATATATCAATATGGGAATCACATGTATGTCAACACGGCGGACACATTGCATCACAGCATGAAGGACACTTCCATGCTTACTGCGTCATATGAACATTGCGGACACATGTATGACAACATGACAGACAGATAAATGGCAATATGGTGGGTATATGTACATAAAATAATTATTTTCCCTGGCTAGAAAGGCTTATGATAGTAAATGTATGACACTATGACTAAGACATAATTATGTTAATATGCATGCATTACATGCTTGACATGTTGACATGTATCCATTTAGATAATATGTTAACATATTGACATGTTGGCATGAGTAGTGGCATGCATGTGTCCATCATCTTAACATGTTGACAAGTATTTGTCCGTCTTGTTGACAGATGTGACCCATATGTATCATGCATGTGTCTGTCATGTTCACACCAGACAATGTACATCTAACATGTTTCATAACAGAAGTGCCAAAACGTTCTAAAACGTTTTTCTTTGCAACAGTGCCTGCCATAGTGGGATGGTGCGTATTTGGAACCTATGCCAGACCAGATAATGTACATCTAAGATGTTTTATAACAGAAGTGCCAAAACGTTCTAAAACGTTTTGGTTTTCCAACTACAGCTACCAGAATGGGCCAATGCGTATTGGGCATGGGAATTTAAATTAAATAAAGAGAAAAATCAGTCCTTGAATACACATCATTACGTTATGGTAGCCAAAAACTTGAAAAATCCATTACACATAATACACTCTGGCAGCCCCTTGCCGAAAAGCACTGGCGTTTGGAGGGCCCTTTTTAGACCCCACATCAGTACGTTCTGGCAGCCCCATTTCAGAAAGCACTGGCGCTCCTAAGGATAAATGGATGCAGCCCTGGCAGGCAACACACCAGTGATGCATTAATGCATAATGCTGGTGCTTCCGGTTGCATTATGATGACAGAGGAGAGCGCATTAATATATTATGTGGCACTGTGGGGTCTTTATCCCACAAACAGTCTTTATCCCTCAAATTAGTACTACTATGAGGGATAAAGACACCCACGGGTCTTTATCCCTCAATTATGGCGTTAAAGCCCAAGTGTCTTTATCCCACAAATGTCTTTATCCCTCAAAGCCAATGATATCGGCTTTATCCCTGAAAGCCTATATATAGTGGCTATATATAGTCATACCGTGACCAGTCTTTATCCCACAAAGCCTGTATAGTAGCTATATATGGCCATACAGGGCCAGTCTTTATCCCACAAAGCCTATATAATGGCTATATATGGCCATACAGTGACCAGTCTTTATCCCACAAAGCCTATATAATGGCTAAATATGGCCTTACAGTGACCAGCCTTTATCCCACAAAGCCTTTATATGTGGCTTAATCCTTTGTGGGCGAGCATCGACTATAGTTGATGCCATGGCTGGGCGAGCATCGACCATAGTTGATGCCATGGCAGGACGAGCATCGACTATAGTCATCTTAACTCTATGGGATTCAGCAATGCCTCGTCCTTAGAGAAAATTCCTGCTAAATTTCTCGTCCTCACAGCTAGGCATAACAATTTTTGGTCGTCCTCAAAGGGTAAAGGCTCATTATGTGACTAGTCTTTATCCCAAAAAGCCTATATAGCGGCTATATATGGCCATACAGACCCAGTCTTTATCCCACAAAGCCTATATAGTGGCTATATATGGCCATACAGTGACCAGTCTTTATCCCACAAAGCCCATATAATGGCTAAATATGGCCTTACAGTGACCAGTCTTTATCCCACAAAGCCTATTCAGTGGCTATATATGGCCATACAGAGCCAGTCTTTATCCCACAAAGCCCATATAGTGGTTATATATGGCCATACAGTGACCAGTCTTTATCCCACAAAGCCTATATAGTGGCTATATATGGCCATACAACGTACCATACAGACCCAGTCTTTATCCCACAAAGCCTATATATTGGCTTAATATGGCCATACAGTGACCAGTCTTTATCCCACAAGGCCAATACAGTGGCTATATATTGCCATACAGTGATCAGTCTTTTTGTCCCACAAAGCCTATATATTGGCTATATATATGGCACTATAGTGACCAGTCTTTATCCCACAAAGCCTAAACAGTGGCTATATATGACCATAGACTGACTAGTCTTTATCCCTCAAAGCCTATATATAGTGGCTAAATGGCCATACAGTGACCAGTCTTTATCCAACAAAGCCATTATAGTGGTTATATATGGCAAAACAGGGCCAGTCTTTATCCAACAAAGCCGATATGTGGCAATATATGGCCACACGGTGACCAGTCTTTATCCCACAAAGTCTATATGATGTGGCTACATATGGCCATACAGAGCCAGTCTTTATCGCACAAAGCCTATATATTGGCTATATATGACCATAGAGTGACTGGTCTTTATCCCACAAAGCCTATATAGTGGCTATATAAGGCCATACTGTGAGCAGTCTTTATCCCACAAAGCCATTATAGTGGGTATATATGGCCATACAGAGCCATTCCTTATCTGCAAAAATTCTAAATTTCCCTATATAATTTAGCCCTAGGCAAAAGAAAAAAAAGATAAAATGAATAAATATAAACGCCCTCATCACATTTGTCACTGCTGGGTGATGAGAAACAACATTTTGTTGAGTGGACTTTCGCTTAAGTCTACCCTATAAGATTTCATTGGGCGGGGCTTCTTTTGCCATATAAGGGCCAAGTCATTTATTGAACTCTGATAGACAACGACAAGTCACAAAAGAACTGTCCCCCGGCTGTGAAAGTACTGAGGGCAATGGCTGCCGGTGTGTCGTCAAGGGGGGCGTGAGGGGTCGTCTCAAAATGTCCAATACCCACAACACACGCGTGTGTTCTTTACCATTACTAGCTGGAAGGAGAGGGCTTGGTTAATTTTCCCAAAATAGTTTTTTTTCTGACTACCCCCACCAAGTAACCCTTTGAGTCCTGACCAAAAATGACTTTGCTTGCTACGACCTCTGAGAACCCCTTAGTTCACAGGAGGACGGACCTAATTTGAATTCCTATATTATTCCTATATTAAATGGTGTCGACTATAGTCAACGTTAGGCCTCTCATGGTGTCAGCTACAGTCAACCTTAGGCCTCCCACGGTGTCAGTTATAGTCAACGTTAGGCCTTAAAGGGCTAACTGAAAGATATCTCGAACCCCCCTCCCCACTAGGTCTGGATTTTGAGACCCCCCCCCATGCACCTGGTGGAATTTCACCTGGTCGTGACTATATGAATGGACTGTATTTAGATTTGACCCCACCAGTATGGAGGCTTTTCAGTTCCCCCCCCCCCAATAGGCCCTTTGAAGCATAGTAACACACAGGTTTTTTGGCCCTAAACAGGTTAAACTTTTATTACCCCCAAACTCTTTACTCCACCGGTCAAGCCTGACAAGGGGTCCAAATTGTTTTGCCCCCCCCCCTGATAAAAAATGATCACTCCCTAGATGACTCGGTCTTGACCGAGTTGTAGCTGACAGGATCTACATACATGCATACTGTGAGTTACACTGGGCGTAGTCACTCATCTCAGCTCATGGTGAGTGCTTATGTTTTTCTTTATTCACCAGAATAGTTTAACGATTTCTTTTACAAGAGGTTTTGCAGTTCCACACTAGATTTGTGATATGCGCGAGTCGTGTACCGATAGCAAATGTATATCAATAACAAGTATGATATACAATATATCAGTCTTACTTTACATTTTCTTGGAAAAGCATGCACATAGTAATAATATGGTGAACAAGAAAATAGTTGGAGCATCAGTAAACTATTATAGATCAATGGTCAAAATTATATAAGTTGATAGAATACAGTTGCAATGCAGATGCAAATTGGGTGTTTTGATCAATCAATTAGTGTCCGGGACTATAGAGTTAGCAACAAAACCCTAAGATAGGATAGATCCCTGGGGCACATGCTTTTTGCTAATGGTTGTATAAAAGTTTTAGATTGGCAATAACAAAATGGCTGAACGTTGGAGAAGCCTGCTCATACTTCTGCTGACAGTGGTACCCGTTCTGAAAGGTAAGATATCCCTGCAAACCAAATCTCAAGCCGAACTCATGTCATTCTTGAGTCTTGCCTTATGATCTCCAGGAGAATTTATGAATGTTTTGTGAACGTTTATTGCTCATTTTCTTGTAGATAAAAACTCTTTCAGAACGTTTCTGGAACATTATTTGCATGAATAAAACTTGGGCAATACACATCACTATTGAACATGTCACAAGGAACGTTCATTAGATTTGAGAATCTCCCGTGTCTATCTTGTTTACATACAGCTTGTGCTTTTCCGGGGAAATAAACAAGATTCCAACTTGTGTCATTCCCCCCAGTCACAAACCTTCATTTGCCGAGTTCTTTATGTGGATAGGGCATGTTCACAATTCTTGAAAATATCTCGTGTCTTTCTTGTGTAATGGTACCTTCCCCAGATTCTCCCCCATTGCGAACGTTCAATTCCCAAGTTCTGTATGGAGGGATGTTCTATATTTTGATCAACTGTTTTAAATGTCTATAACCCTAAAGTCAATATTTGATATAGTCTAAGCCCTGTACACATGGATACTTTCCTTGTGAACCTGTAAAGCTGATATCTCTTCATTTATATACATCAACTCAGATGATCCATAGACCTAAGCCATTTAGCAGACTTCTAAACATTGTCCATAAAACATCAAATATGCTTTTTACTAAACTAGCAAAAACCCTAACATTCACCTAATCTGATTTAATGTTCCTGCTGTCATACTTTTGTCGACAAAAAAAGAGGCTAGAAAGCACATACAATATTGAACCATTCGCCCCATGTCTCATACCTTCTATATTCAAAGGGCTCTAGTAATATTGTTGAGGTATAGATAATAGGGAGTTTTAGCAGGTTGAACGTAGATGTGGGCATATACGTAGACGTAGCTGTACAAAATTGCACAAAATTGATCCATCGGTTTTAGGGTAGATTCACCATAAGCCGACCCTTCCCGTCACAGTTTTTCATGACCACCAGAAGAAGTTTGGTTATATGATGTAGAACCATGATAGCATCACAGCTGGTGTAGCAGACAAAAGAGGATGGTCTAGGAATTCAGATTATTGATATTTGATAAATTCATATATGATATTATATATACAATTTTGGCTTTGTATCAAAACATTTCATATAGCCTATTTTCACTCAATGTCGACCAAAATTAACCCAGAGTCGACCAGATTTATCTCCATCTAAACAATGTGAAGCATTTTGAATTTATATACAAACCAACTGGAACTGCTTAGTAAAGTGTTATCAGATTTATGCTGGGTCATTATTTTGCCTTTAAGAATGTATTTTCCTAATGTTGGGATATCATATAAAGTAGTCATATTCTGTAGCATTCCTTGTGGAATCAGCATTGCTATGGGGGACCAGCTAACACCTTGTAGATTGAGGTTGTCTCATGGTGAAATTGTGGTCGACTTAAGGTAAAATTAGTCAGTTTAGATGGGTGAACTCTCAAACATATGCATATGAATATTTTCGTAAGAAAATGCTGATTCATGTTTATTATATATGCATGCACTCATATACACTCAATAAACAGTGTATTGCATTGAGCAAATGGATAAAAACAAGCACAGAAGTGAGATATTTATGGAGAATTCCTTATCTCTCTTGTCTGAAAACAGCTCATAAAGCCTCACTTCAGGGCATCATATATACATGAAAATAGATAATTATGTAAAAGATAACGGTGCAATGGGGGTCAATAACACATCAATTTACATCCCAATACATCTCTAATATCCTGTATAACATAGATACTTCACAATATGGTGCAATAGGTGGTCTACTCACGGTGGTAGGTCGGAAATAGGTGAGCTTACCCTAATATCTTTAAATATGGTCAAACATGACACCATTTTTGCTGCCCCACTATCCCCCATGGCAGGGTGTGTCTGCTAAAATTCATTTAACTTCCGTACATAGAGATTCACGTAGCTGCCTGTACGTGTACTACTAGGTCTACGTTCAGCCTACTAAAACTCCCTAATGATAAGGAGCATCAGTGTATAGTGATAACTATAAATATATTACAGTGTATAACATAATGATTATGTAATACCGATGAACTGAAATTCTCAATTCCTTTATTGCTAAAAACCATGTTGTTTCATACAATCTAGTAACAGATATGATACATAATTTCAGTATAAATTATACATACCTATGACGCAGTGTATCTTATTATAAGACTGGTGATGGGATACTCACCTAGGTGAACAAGCTCTTTTTCATGTACCAGTGTAAAGAAAAAAAAGGATTGGTATTGTCTTTTATTATCTCATACTCAAAAAAAAAAGGATAAAAAAGTTTACTGTGTGAAGTTTAATGGATGTGTCTCACGAACAAAGACCAATGTTTTCGTCTATGACCGGGTGCAATCTTTGACCAGGTGAAATGTTTGACCGGGTGCAATGTTTGACCGGCCAACAAGGAAAAGGCAAGTATAGGGCGGACAAGCGTTATGCGATTATATAACGACCGGCATTTTCTTTTTTGGCCACCTACAATATCACAGAATAAAAAAATTTCATTGCACCTGGTCCAAGACAACTACAATGGCTCGATCTCATGAGACACAGCCAATGATGTTCTTATTGAGATTTGGCGACGCGGGAAAATATGTTACCGGGTAACCGGCGTTCAACTAACTTCCGGTAATAAAAGTGACGTCACTCGATGGCGCGGATTTAGACCAAGCAAGATGTCGTTTGACTTTGTACAGCTTTAAGTTTAAGCAACTTATTCATCAGGTTTTGGGCCTCAGTCATGCATCCAATGCGCTGGATGGACTCTGTAAATGTTGGAAGTAAGTTGTGAGAAAGTTTGGAAGTCGGATGGGCCTTGGAAGTACGAGTTTGAGACTCTGGAAACTCGGCGAGTTGGACGGTGCGGGGAGCACCTCTCCTCGGCAGCCTGAGACCGGGTGCAGCGCAGCAGACGTCGGGATCGGCGACAGGAGCTCCGGGAAGGTGTGAGCGATATTGGGAGTAGTTTCCCGTGGTAGACGCACGAGGGACGCTGTGATCATCGCCGACAACCAAATACCTGAAGTGCCTAGTGAAGGTGGTCAGTTAAGTGCGCATTTGTATATCACCAATGCTGAGGTTCTGGTGTGGTTTGAAGTCGGCCAGGATGGCCGTGAAGACGTGGAAAATGCACGTGAAGTCGGCGCCGTGTAGTGCAGGTAGACCTACTATGCTAGCTGCAGTTATCAGATAGCTGATGGCCGCTATTTCTACTGAGTGCTGTAGAAGACGTGACAGTGGCTGGAATGTGCACTGCAAGAACGGGTAGACCTACTATGCTGACTGCAATTATCAGATGTTTGTAGAAGGCGTGTTAGAGAGCTGGGGATGTGGCAGTGCTATAGAAGATGTGACGAGGCAGTAGTAGACGTCAGGAGGCTGTAGTAGATGTCAGGAGGCTGTAGATGACGTCAGAAGTTGTAGCAAACGTGTCAGAGGCACTGGTAACGTGTCAGAGGCACTGGTGATGTGTCAGACTCAGAGGCACTGGGGACGTGTCAGAGGCACTGGTGATGTGTCAGAGGCACTGGTAATGTGTCAGAGGCACTGGTGACGTGTCAGAGGCACTGGTGACGTGTCAGAGGCACAGGTGACGTGGCCAAGGCACTGGTGACATGTCAGTGCAGTAGAGGAGTGAACTGTGTCTGTGGATACTTGGCTGTGTGAGCATTTTTGAGGGGGTTGTGTAGGGTAGATTCTATGTGTGGTATAGAATAGAGGTCACAACAGTAGGGCTAAAATGGCAGCAAGTATGAGGAAGTTCAGTGAAGGACATGTGTTGATAAGAAATGACTCATTCCTGTGCAGCTTTAGACACATAATGATTTATTGTGCAACTCTAATGATAATGGACTATTCAACATATCTACAGTGGGAAGTGATGTGTGGTACCGGAGACCGGGTACCAGGGGAGGGACGCAAAGACTTCTAGGGTTCTGCGATGACTATGCAGGAGGAGCTCGGAGATGGATAGTGGTCGTGGAAGGGGTAATATAAGCTACATGAAGCATTCCGAAGGGCGGTAGGTGGACCACCATGGGCGAGGACAGTTCGCTACTGTGTACGACTAAACCAAAACCACATGCGGTAAAGTGGACCGCAACGATGATGACAGTCGCGTTATTGTGGACATGAAACCAAAACCACTGGTCCGGTTGATGGACCGGATCGAGTTGATAGGACGGTGGTGAGAGCTGGGGTATCAAAAACAAAACCATTATTCGGGGTGATGGCCCGTGACATGAGGGCAGTGTAGGCCTAGCCTATAGCAGGGTTCCCTGCATGTCTAAAATTCATTTGGTGTGAATGGACCAGAAGGAAGGTAGCATATATATGTGGTAGTCACGCGGATCCATGAGCTCAGTGTGAAGTGTTATGTGCAGAACCGGAGAAGTTGCTTTTAGTGTAGGGAGGTGAGGGCTGAAGCCTCACGTGGAAATGATGTGCTAGTAACCGCTCTTTCCAAGGTTAGGTATTATGTTTTAATTAATTGTTAATAGCCTGTGGTAGCTATTGAGTATGGTTTAATGTAAAACATATGGAAGACCTAAGTTTATGATTACCTTTTTAATAGCTAAGGTATATGCTATTTGAGTATGTTATGTAAGACAATATAAGGAGTTATTGTTGTATTAATACTAAAACTAATGAGATCTAGTTTATGTAATACATGTATACTAGTTTGTGAGAACTGTGTAAAGACATGTTGAAGACTACTGAGGAATATTTGACCACTGAGTCAATTTAAGGACATTACCAGTTAACTGGAGGAAACTAAGAACTGAAGACCAGTTTACTGGAGAACATTTATTCATATAAGGACTTCAAAGAGTTTGAGAGACAATGAACATTCTAAGTAAACAAGAGACACTGATAAGTCAAGGACTTTAACATCCAGGAGGAGTGTTTATCTTATAGTAACACATTATTGTTTATTCATTGTGTATTCCAAAAGTTTATGTTCATATTATGTATGTTTCAAACAAAGTATATTTTCACTTGTCGAGGAGGAGTATTGAGATTTGGCGACGCGGGAAAATATGTTACCGGGTAACCGGCGTTCAACTAACTTCCGGTAATAAAAGTGACGTCACTCGATGGCGCGGATTTAGACCAAGCAAGATGTCGTTTGACTTTGTACAGCTTTAAGTTTAAGCAACTTATTCATCAGTTCTACCTATGTGCTTTCAGCACTGACAACCTACAAGGTGACTGCATTCACTGGAGATGTCACTAATGCAGATACAGATGCCCTAGTCTCCATCACATTGTATGGAGAACTTGGCACATCACAAAAACACACGTTTGATCCTATATCAAGCAATTTTGACGTTGGCGGGTTTGTATCACTACAATTCTTAACCAAATAAGAATCTTTTTAAAAGAAGATGAAGATTTTGGAGCCCCATGAATAGTTGAAGTATGGTACATAGGATCATGCCACAAAATAAGTGATCCGATCAATGTTTTCCCGAAAACAAAATGTTAATTAAAAGTCAAAGATAATGAGTAGATAGAATTAATGATATGACAGACAAGTATAAAAAAGGAAAATTACCTTTTTCGATTAACCATAAGCATTTGTTTTTGTTTTTGGTAATAGGACTGATATTGATTTCTTGGACTCTGCGTACCTTGGAACTCTGTTGAGGATTCGTATCGAACATGACAACAGTGGATTTCAGCCTGGCTGGTTTCTTGACAAGGTCATTGTAGAAAGCACAGGTGACGGACAGGTTTATGAGTTTCTATGTAATCGTCATTTGAATGTACTCGAAGATGATGGAGCTATCTCACGGGATTTATATGGTGAGTTGGCTTATATAATAATTTGAATGCAGGATTTTGTGATTACATCTGTTTTTTGTCTGTCACACTTCAGAAATGTTCAAAAAACAAAAAAGATTTATTGTATTATTGTATAATGT
Organism: Harmothoe impar; assembly: GCA_947462335.1. Classification (NCBI taxonomy): domain Eukaryota; kingdom Metazoa; phylum Annelida; class Polychaeta; order Phyllodocida; family Polynoidae; genus Harmothoe; species Harmothoe impar. The sequence continues at coordinate 7,757,621 of OX381711.1, read as the reverse complement.
CAATTTCATCTGGCTTTGTTGGAAAACTCTATATATTGTATAATAGTGACATCTGGGGTCAATCATCAGAACTACTAGACCAGTTGCCCTGTCCAAACCCAACCTCAGGCCTCATCAGCCCTCGTTGGTTTAGGGCACTGGGCTTTGGTGTGGCCCCAAGTGGGCTGCCCTAATTGGGCTCAGAACGGGTTTTGGACGGGCTTCCTGTCATCTGCCCAACATGAACCCAAAGCGGGCAGCCCACTTTGAACCTGATCTGAGCCCAAATCGGGCAGCCCGCTTTAGAACTGATCTGAGGCCAACATGGGCAGCCCGATCGGGGCCACACCAAAGCCCAGCCATCTGCCCAACATGAAACCCAGCTCAGTTTTGCCCGACTTCAAACAGGCTGAGTACATTTAGATTGGACTAACAGCTCCCGGGTGACCATCTCAGATTCCATCCTCCTTTAGTAGGATGATAGCTCAATATGTCCCGAGTGTCATCTGTAAATATGGACTCCAAATTATGAACGGTTTACAAATGGCGCTTTGTCAACTGAAGGAGGGTGGGCTCATCAAAATCAGTTCTTAAGGCTGGTCCATTTTCAGACATTTCTCATATGAAAACTCTGTCAACTAAGAGACACACAGCTATTCCATAGGGAAAATTGCTAACAAAGTTGGGTGGTTTGGATGGTTGAGCCAATTTTCTTATTTTGAAAAAATGGTTTCACCAATAATGAAGTGTGGAGGGATATAGGCACTGTATCCATGAAAAAGACAATGATGTGTTTCTTTAGGGAAAAAATAGTGCACGGTACTTAATGTTATTTCACATAGAGAAAATAATCACCAAAGTTGAGTATTTTTAATTCTTATTTTGAAGAAATTATTTCACCAATAAGGAAGCCCAGAAGGATATAGACACTATATTCTCATGAAACATATTGATCTGCCTGTTCAGAAAAAAATATTCCAAGGTCTTTAAAGTAATTTCACATAGATAGAATGGCCACCAAAGTTGAGTCGTTTTCATAAGTGACCCAACTTTACCCCCCAGTGCCCCCTGGATTGTCTTTTTCCGGCGATTCTTTGCTCAATACATTAAAACTATATATGTAGTTATTACTTTTAACACATATCAGTATGTTTTACGGAGAGACAAGAGGAGAGAGGATTAAAGAACAAATGTTTTAATTGGAGGAATTATGAATTATACAATATATAGTTATACCTGACATTATATGAAGGTCAAATGACATATTTTAGACCTGTATGAAATATAGGTAGACGGGATTGAGTATAGGTCTTTTATAACCTTATAATAACATGTGATAGGTGATATTAAACATAGAATACATGATAATGCCAAAAATACCAAGAGTTTTATATAATGCGTTTAAGCAGATTTTAGAGCATGAGCAAGTTTGGTAGCGATGTTCTTGGAGGCTGACTTTTGGACGTAGGCCCATACCGCATCGGAGCGCCATGCACCAAAGTCTTTAACCTCCTGGATGGATGCGCCGGCCTTGTGTGCGGTGTCGGCGGCCGTCTTCCTTAGTGAGTGGAGTCTGTTGAACATTGGCTGTGCGTTTATCTTGTTGAGTACCCGGGCCCATTCCGCCCCCACGTACTCGGCCGTCACCGGGTTGCGGTCTGCGAACATTATCATTGGGTCCGTAGGGTACCTGGTTGGTGCAAGTACCACGGCTGCCGCTAGTGCGGTCCAGGGGCACAGAAGTGGGTCTTTTATTTGTCGAGATGTCGCGTTTGTGTCTGATTGTACTTTTGTGCGTTCTTCGCATGTCGGATAGTCACTGTTACGCCAGTACGGTGCAGTGACACGTCGGCCCTCGTTAGGTGCAGCCTTGGGTCGAACGTGCCGGTTGATGGTGCACATACCTCGGATCTCCTCATCGCGCCGTAGAACATGGTCAGCACTGCGGCCCGTACTACTGTGCCTGACTCGTTCCGTGGTATCTCCAGTACGGCGGCTTTGAAGGTTCGTAGGGGCACCGGGGGCCTTGGCCGGGGGACGTATGTGGAGGTCCTGTCGATGCCTTCCAGTGCCCATGTCACCCTTGGATGATACGTTTCCTCCGTTGGCACTCCCACCAGCGTCAAGTGTTGTCGCATGTGGGATATTATGTTGCGAATGGTCGCGGGGCATTTGTACTGCCGCACTAGGTACTCGACGTATGTGGAGGTCCTGTCGATGCCTTCCAGTGCCCATGTCACCCTTGGATGATACGTTTCCTCCGTTGGTACTCCCACCAGCGTCAAGTGTTGTCGCATGTGGGATATTATGTTGCGGATGGTCGCGGGGCATTTGTACTGCCGCGCTAGGTACTCGATGTAGATGCATATGTGGGTGTGTGCTGGGGCCAGGTGGTCGATGCCCGTGTATCTGCAGAACCCAATGTATGTCCGTGTTGCGGTGTCGTGGTTCCTGTTGGTCCCTTTCGCCCGTGCCTGGGTTTGCCGTCGGGTTGCCGCGAGCTGCAGCGATCGGAGTCCCGGATCTGGATCGTGGAAAAGGAAATACCAGGTTAAAGGCATCTTCACTTGGATATACAAATACAAGGTTATGTGTTGTGAAGTCCTTCATGGACCTTTCATAGTAAAAGTCTGATAGGTGGGCTCGGCTAAGATTGTCTGGGACTACATTTTCAAAGCCTGGGATATGCCTGAATGTCACTTCTAACTGTAGCACCGCCTGTACCATCCACACGGCCCGCGCGGCTTCGAGTATTATCGGGTTATGCCCGCGACCGTTTTGGAATACTGCGACTGCAGCTTGGTTGTCGCAGAGTACTATGATATGCCCGCCTTTGTAGGAGTCGTCGAGGAACGTATGTAACGCGACAACCGCATTGACGGCCTCGAGTTCGTTGATGTCGGCTGCACCGTCCTTGATGGGGGCGACTTGTCGGTAATAGGCGCGCTTGCCGTCGGTGCCGCCGAACCCCGACAGACAGGCATCGACCTCGAGTGTCTTTGTCGGTTTGGCTGCCGGGATGAGTGCTACACCGTTCCATTCGGTGGCAAACTCCATGGTGGAGTGAGGAAGTAGGGCATGTACAGGTGAGTGGTGGAGTGTAGTTGGGGCTTACATAAGGTGGGTCAGTATAACAGGTGAGGGAGTTACAGTAGGTAGGGTAGTGTGGTGGGGGTGGTATATAGTAGGTAGGATAATGTGATCTGCCCAGAGAGGGCCATGAATGACAAACCATGCGTGCATGGTCACCCCATTTCTTCCTGACTTTGGGGTCCTCATGCGCCTACAAGTTGATGGATATCCACAATTCTACACATCTTGTCCCATGTCTATATATATATAGGAGTTGGTTGGAATAGCTGTGTGTCTCCTAGTTGACAGAGTTTTCAAATGAGAAATGTCTGAAAATGGACCAGCCTTAAGAACTGATTTTGATGAGCCCACCCTCCTTCAGTTGACGATATTCAAAAGGCTCTAGTAATATTTTTGAGGTATAGATAATGATAAGGAGCATCAGTGTATAGTGATAACTATATACATATTACAGTGTATAACATAATGATTATGTATTACCGATGGACTGAAATTCTAGTCCAATCTAAATGGACTCAGCCAACAGCCAATCCGAGCTAAAACCACATTGGCCCCGTGCGGGCTTGCTACTAGGGGAGGGGTCCAAATTGTTTGGTCCCCCCCTTCAAGGGGTCCAATTTTTTTTTTGCCCCCCCAATCCACCAACCCCCCACCCCCCCTGTTGTTAAAAAAATGACCACTCCCTAAAGTCAATATTTGATATAGTCTATATGCCCCGTGCACATGGACACTTTTCTTGTGAACCTGTAAAGCTGATATCTGTTCATTTATACATCATCTTAGATGATCTATAGACCCAAGCCATTTAGCAGACTTCTAAACATTGTCCATAAAACATAAAATATGCTTTTTACTCAACTAGCAAAAACCCGAACATTCACCTAATCTGGTTTAATGTTCCTGCTGTTGACAGAAAAAGAGGCTAGAAAGCACGTACAATATTGAACCATTCGTGCCCTCCCCATGTCTCATACCTTCTATATTCAAAAGGCTCTAGTAATATTTTTGAGGTATAGATAATGATAAGAAGCAACAGTGTATAGTGATAACTATATACATATTACAGTGTATAACATAATGATTATGTATTACCGATGGACTGAAATTCTCAATTTCTTTATTGCTAAAAAGCATGTTGTTTCATACAATCTAGTAACAGATATGATACATAAATTCATATTATATTATACATACCTATGACGCAGTGTATTTTATTATAAGACTGGTGAGGGGATACTCTTTTTCATGTACATGTACCAGTGTAAAGAATAAACAGGATTGGTATTGTCTTTTATGATCTCAAAAGGATACTGTGTGAAATAATGATGTTCTACCTTTGAGCCTTCAGCACCAGTGACAACCTACAAGGTGACTGCATTCACTGGAGATGTCAATAATGCAGATACAGATGCCCTAGTCTCCATCACATTGTATGGAGTGCTTGGCACATCACATAAACACACGTTTAATGCTACATCAAGCAATTTTGACGTTAGCGGGTTTGTATCACTACTATTTTAACCAAATAAGAATCTTTTTAAAGCACCTTATACACACCTAATCTCTTGCTGACAGTATGTTTATATCACAGAAATCTCCTGCTGGGACCACGATATAGACGTGTCTACTGTCTGATACAGACATTTAGACATGATAAATCCTGCTAACTGTGATCACAAAGGTAATGCTATAGCTCTGTCTATCCCTCCCCTCCCCCCTCATCCTTCCCTTCCCCCTTCCTTCAAAAAACTTTTCGGGGTGAAAAAAGGAATATGATTTTTCAATTTGCCACATTTGGGGCGCCATTTTCACCCCCCTCAATCACTCCAAAAGCGGGTAGGTGCAAGGGAAATATCAGAGGGAAGCGTTTTTTGGACAGCCAGGTCACTTTTCACTCCGGGGGGCCACTTCCATTATATTCTATACCCAAGTAGCAAACCTAACTGGGCCCCAGTTGGGCCCCGGTTGGGCTGGCAACTGGGCCCCGGTTGGGCTGCCCGACTGGGGCCCTGCGAGAACGGGCACTGGGCAAATGTCCGGGCCCAAGCGGGCTAGCCCAAACTGGGCCCCGACTGGGCCCCGGACGGGCCCCACTCTCATATTTCAGGTTTACAACTTACATAATAAGGCAGTCTAGTAATTGATTTTAATTAATATATAGCAATATATTAATTTAATGACTAATATCTAACTGAGCTTAGGATGGGCACAGGTTGGGCTGGCCCAAGTAGGATTCAGCTAGGGTATCCCTGCAGGAAACCGTTCATGTCATACATTTTCTACATGAAAATGTATTCATCAGGTTCAAGTCAGCAAAGGTAGGGACTTGTGCAAGTGGCTATTTTAGTAAGTCAATACAATTTCATCCTAGCCATCAAATCTTTAGCTGATATCTTGGGGATATGTGGGTCCATGTCTTATAGTTCCTTAGGAACCATAGGATAGGAGTCTCCAGGTTAATACTTCATTTTCTACATTACTTTACACAATATAATGGTAACTTCCATATATTATCCAAACTGCATTGAAATATCTTCATTCTTATACATGTTTTAACTGCATGGCATATTTTGGCTGTATTCTATTTATGAAGAAGTGATCTTGAATTGGAGGATTTCTCTCTACATGGTATACAGAGGCCATCTAGTGTCAAAGCTTAGAACCACATGGCCATCTAGTGTTAATGCTGTGAACTACTTGTTGGGAGGCCCACATCAAACCCAACGAAAGCCCAACTATGATTTTCCAGCAAAATCACCATTACAAAATTTCGAAATTAATCTTTTTTAAAAGGAGAGTTTGATTCACACTGTTAGGGACTTCCATAAAGCATTTCTGAAAAAGAAAATTGGCCCAGTCCAAGCCCACCTAAAGCCCAATCATACATTTCCTACACAATAGTGCATATAACATGTTCATACTTGGAAATTTATTAATAGAGAGCATGATTCAAGATGTCAGGGATATTTACAAGGCATGTTATAATATTCACTTAGCCCAACTGGGGCCCCACTGAAGCCCATGGATTTGCCCAGATCAAAACACAGCCCAGTCTAGCCCAAGGTTTCCCAAGGTAAACCCAACTGGGCGCCAGTTGGGCATGTTACTTGGGTAGTAACTATGTGCGAACACAAAATAGCGGGAAAGGGGTACTTTTTGTGCCCCACTGGCAGGCCCACCCGGGCCCACCAATAGGGGTGCATTTTGGGCTATTTTTGGGCAAAAGGGGTTGGTTTTTGGCCAAGAATATCCAACCAAAATGTCCAAAAACCCTGCAGAAAGGGGTGGGTTTTGGTGAACCCGCCAAAAGGGGGGGGGGGTACATTTAGAGTGATGTACGCACATAGTAACCATAAATTCGAGAGTGGCCCCCTGGGCTTTGCACCCAACCTGCATGCATGTGGCGCCATCTGGACAGTGGTGTGGCGTATTGCAACGGGTGGGGAACCCCCAAAACGTCCCCTATAGCCAGTGGCGCCATCTGGACAGTACTGTGGTGTATTGTAACGGGTAGGGAATCACCACAACTTTCCCCTACAGCCAAAAAGAGAGTGGGAAATTTGCACAACGTGAGCAACTGGCAAATCACAACAATTTGAAGAACATGGCATGCTACATCATGAAGAGTAGATCTATGTGAGGTAAGTGGTTCCATTTTCGATTTAAATACCCCAGAGGTAGTGTCACTATATCCACATTTCTTTGCCCTGCAGCCCGTCACTACTGTAGATCTACACTACTACGGTAGTACTAACTGAGTACTGGTAATAGCAGTATCATTAGCGCCTAGACTAGCCCCTAGTAGTATGCATGGTAGCTGTGTAGCAAGGCGTCATTACTAGCCCAGGTTGAAAGCACAATTATAGGGTACACTCAACTTTGCCACACTGCAGGAGAAGAACCAATAGACATATCAACACGATTTCAAAAACCGTGGTCTTCCAATAGGGTAAAATGGGGCAATATCGCGCATCTAACCCTAAAAGTAAGCCTAAATATTGGTTGGAATCATACAGTGGGCTCTGGATGGGGGGGTCCCATGTCCCCTGTATAAGAAATGCCCATGTCCCATGTCACTAAGCAAAAACCTGTGTCACTTATGTCACTAATTCAATTGAAGTATTGGGTATTTTATATAGATAGAGACACCTAAACGCACTTCAATTTTAGTTATCCTATTTTGTCCTTGTCACTAAGCTTGATGTCATGTCACTAGGCTTCATGTCACATGTCGATTTTAAGGTTTGTCCATGTCATATGTCGCTTAGGTTGCCATGTCACATGTCGATTTTAAGAAACAGCCATGTCAAATGTCGATTTTAAGAAATGCCCATGTCGCCATGTCGAATTTGGTGGTCCACACCCATCATACAGAATAATAGAAAACGATTTGGTAACTATTTTTTCAATTTTTGCAGACATCTTGTGTCCCATTAAATCTGATAAAAGCAAAACATCATCATATTTATACAATCTAATTGTTCCTAGGGCATGGAGAAGATAGGTACTGTTTAAATTTTTCTTTGGGGTTGAATCACGCACCACAGTGTTATATCACGCATATATTGGGTTATATCATGCATCATTCTTTGAAGGCTACACCTACTTTCCATGAATATAATTTGAGAAACATTTCAATTTCCCCCATACTTTTATTTTGAAGGGATATGCACCCATGACATATGGGTATTATTCATCCATATTCAAGCCTTCCTTCTGTAAATGCCGTCTGAAGGTTGTTAGTGACTTTCCTTTTAATAAAAAATACCTTAATTAATTAAAATTAGGGGAAAAGGAGTTCCTCAGGGTTATATCACGCACCTAGCACTTTGATACCCCATGAAAGGAAGAAAAATGGAGGTAAAATGTGATTTCTCGATTTGATCATATTCTATCGTTAAATGTCCTTTTAGAACATATTTTACATTTTCTCTATGCCTATTCTCCTTCTCTATGACGTCATAGAGACAAAAATGCGTGATATAACCCAGGTGCGCGATATTGCCCCATTTTACCCTACACCTCTAGTTTTGGTATCATTGCATTGGGTAGGCCTAATGCTCAGGAGAAGATCAGGAGAACAAACAGTGCAAATCATAGTGGCTAATCCTAGGGCAGATTCAGGACCTTCTGCAGTGCAAAAGCTGTGTATCACAAACTGGTAGGAATAGCTAGGAATAGTTATTAAAATGATATCAAACTGGAATAAAACCAATTTTTTCACAATATCGGGACCATACGTCCAGCTAAAACGACAGTGAAAACCAGCTAATGGTAGCCCTTCCTAAGGGGGTCGACCCTAAAATCGACATGGCGACATGGGCATTTTGAGCTTTAGTGACATGGGACATGAAAAATCTCAGAGATAGTGCCATGGGGTATGGGCATTTCTTAAAATTGACAGGGCAACATGATGGGGGTAGACTCCTAAATTCGACCTGGCGACATGGCCTTTTCTTAAAATCGACATGCGACATGAGGCCTAGTCACATGCAACATGAGGCTTAAAAAGATAGTGACAGGGGGCATGAACATTTCTTAAAATTGACATGGGACATGGGCATTTTTAAGCGACATACACATGCAACATGGCCATTTCTTGAAATTGACATGCGACATGGGGACCGCCCATCGAGACCTAGTCTCTTGCAGTCAGACCCGCCCACACGTGTCCCCACGCCGAGGAAGGTCTGAATGGCCCTAGACCCCTAAATCTGACATGGTGACATGGCCATTTCTTAAATCCGACATGGGACATGGCCATGTAAGTGAAATGGGACATGAGCAGTTTAAATTCGACATGGGACATGGGCCTTAGTGACATGAGAAATATTATTAGAGAGTGCATCAGAATCATTTCAAGTCTAGGTATTCTACATTTTCTTGTATGGTGCTCCCTTTTTTTCTGCAGGCTGGGCAATGAGCTAAGGCTCTAAAAATTCATCAGAATGCACCATTTCGGTTCTAAAAATGTCTAAATTTCCTTGCTGCTCAGCCTAATAAACAATATCACTTAGTGACACCAGTGACATGGGCTTTTCCTTAGTGACATGCGACATGGGGACCCCCCCATCAAGGGCCCCATCTAACCCAGTGCCTTATCAGGCTTGGGGACGGCGTTGGGTTAGCAGTACCTTCTCCAAGCAGATATTGGTTTATGGCCCCACCATTACTAACCATCTGATGGAGAGTGACACACATGGGCGCTGACTGGTCACGCTACACTCGCCAATCATTTACTTAGTCAAAGTTATGCTTGGAGAGTGTGGGTCCACGTAGCTGCACCTTCCCAGTCTGTGCTATACAGACAGGGGCCGAGTCTAAACGAGACCCCCTAACCTGTCATATTGTGGTGTAGACTTGTTGGAGGGAAATGGCGAAATGCATGGCAATGTCATGTGATGGGGGCTACATGGGCGTGATAGGGCATAGTGAATTTGTCCAAATTTGTTCTAAGCCCAATTGAGCCATTACAGACCATATGTGTACTGAATCTTTTTCGTGTGTCACCTTTTAGCACATAATTATATGGCCCATTACTGCATCACTTTTTAGCAGATATAGTGCATTTTGGGCCCATGATATAAGTGCAGGGTTGCCGCTGCCAGGTCAGGGAAATGTGAGGGAATTTCAGAATTTTTGGCAAAATGTCAGGGAATATGATATTTTCTGAAAATGTGAGGGAAAATAATATTTTGTTGGGGAAAATCTTTGAAATACCGAAAAGTCACCTGTTTTCTCTGAAAAAAACTATTTTATTATGATTTTAAGAGACAATATATCTTATTTCTCAAAAAAGGAGGAGGTAAAATCTTTGCGCGCACGCGGTACACATTACCCCTGTTGTTAAACTATTGTAGGGGTTGTGGAAGTATCATGCGAACACAGGTTCCAAATTCGGTTTGAATGCAACAGGTTTATTCAGTCACAATCACAGCCTTAAAGTAACACGAAGGTTTTTGCTTGGTTCACTTGGTTTAACCATTCGAAGATGTACAGTGTTCTATCGATAGTTCGAAGTCAGCAACGCTGGATGATCTGGTCCTGAGCCAGCATGACTGGTGCAGGAGCCAGAGTGTGGGAGGGGTGTAGGTGCCCCGATCGAAAAGGTAACGAAGGTATCGAAAGGTGTCGGTCAGAGCTCGTCCTGGGACGAACTCCCTGAGGTAGCCAACCTCGGCCTCTTATATACCCTGAGCGCAGACCAAGCAGTGTCGACGTGGCACTCCTCCGTAGCGCCGTCTGGAGTGCCCTGCCTGGCTCCGCTACCGGATAACCAAAAGGACATGGCGTAGGTGTTGCCACCTAGTGTCCGATGGAGGCACTTCCCACTCTGACTCCAGGGACCTATATGTACACGTATTATTCGTGCCCCTACATCATGATCACTCGCTAAGTAGAAGATAACTTTTAAAAAAAAGAGCGTTGGAGGGCATTTAAAAAACATTGGGTTTATGTTGTGATTGCCAGGGAAATTTGATATAAAGTCAGGGAAATGTCAGGGAAAAGTCAGAAAATTAAAAAAAGTCAGGGAATTTAAAACCCTGAAGTGGCACTGGCGATCTGACTTGTGTACTAGAGGCAGTTTTATGTGAGAGTTTATGGTGTCCTGTTGTGCGCTATATCTCTCTCCGATTGTTTTTTCTGGTCGTTTTTACATAATACGCCACTGCAGTAGGCATATGAGCTTCAAGGCTTAGCCCTTCAGCATCGACTATAATCGATGCCATGGGGGGGCCGAACATCGACTATACTCATCATTACTCAATGGGATTTAGCATAGGCTTGGCCTCTAGGGAAGGTTATTGCAAAACATCTTGCCCCTACCACCAGTAAAAACTATTTTTGATTGGCCTTAAAGGGTAAGGTAGGTTGACCGGACCATATTTATATGTGACATGGCCATGGGAAAAGAGTCTATGTCCATAGAATAGGAAATAAGATCTTGTTGGTTGCATCCCCCTCACCCTGATAAACGTTCTGACAGATATTGACCTGGTGCCATTACTCAATGAATCATTCACATGCGGTGTGCCTACTGTACCAGTATGCCCCCTGGGTAGAAAATGCCACACTAAGGCCACTCAAAAAAAAAGTTGTTTCTCATGACTATGCGCATCATAAAAATCGTGATTCGGGGAAAACTTTCTTCTTTTTAAAAAAAAGGTAGACAAATATTGACATATTTGGTATTTAAAGGTTATGCTGTTAGAAATACAGAGGGCTAGGATTAACTTGCATTATAAGAGCTTTTTCGGTTCAACAAATTCTTAACTAATAAAATGTGAAAATTGTGCGCAGAAAGTCTTTATTTCCTTATGTATTTCAGCCCCCATTAAAAAAAAAGAATTAAAATAAAAAACGCCCTCGTCACGTTTCTCACTGCTGGGTGATGAGAAACAATTTTTTTTGGAGTGGCCTAATGACCTCAGCTCTGTTTATCTACCATTCAGTCCAGTAAAATCCTGTGGCATACAATGCTGTCATCTGGTGTCATAGTATGTCTAAAAGGGTGAATCCACTGAGGCAAATCCATCGGATCCATTGCACCTTCACAATGTTAAACCTATGGACGAATCTCGTCCGGAGATTGCCTGAATTCTAGAAAAATAATTGAGCTAAAAATAATTATTAGGTGGCTGATCTAGAAATGACATATAGAGTGTTATGTAATCATAGGATCCCCCCATGGGGTACCTGTATACAATACCCTTAGTACAAAAAAAGATTTTCCTTGATGCATGGATTTGCTATCAACAAGTGCAAATTCTCCCACAGGACAGATTCAAGAGATCACCCAGTTGTAGAGCTCAAAACAGACTGGAAATATGAAGGTCTCGTAAACATTTCCCCTGAATCACATAATATAATACAATTGATTATCCTTAATCCAGCAACTGTACATGATGCATCCAATCAAGATCGCTTTATAGAAATCTAGATGTAACCTAAGTTATAGATGTACGGTACATCTCTACCTGTTCCCTAGGCAAAATGAGAATGCATGAGAAAAGGGTCTATAACATACAATCAGATATACGCTGCTGGATCAGGCAGAGCGTCAGGTCATCCTAGCTTAAGGGAGTGGATTATAGTTTGCTAGCTATTATAAGGTAGAGGAACACACAGGGGTGCTTCATAAGGAAATGCCAGTAGCATCCCCATCAAGCCCCTTTTCTTTGGCGGGGTACCTACCCCTGCCAGTTGTACAATACAGGCCGTTCTTCAAGGTCCTGTTTTAATGCTAAACAAACATTTGTATGTCCCTACACCCTCAGTGCTTATACAAAACCGGTGCTCTTTTAAAACCAGGCACTTTATTGCGACCTATTCATACCATGTGCCCAGCTCCCCCTTATAGTATTGTTACACTGAACAATCTTTTTTCTTGCATGTTTCACACTCTCATGACTATATTCTCCTTTATTTCCAGAGTTGTAGATGACATAATGGGTCAAACTAAGGGTAACAAGAATGACGGATGGACATCATATCGCAGAAGAAAAAGGGAAATTGCTGAACCAGGTCCAGGTGGTAAAACAAGAATAACCGAACATTTAGTTCCTGTGCACCCAGTGCAGCAAAAGCAAGCCAATGTTATTCCACAACTTCCAGAAGTCACTGCACCTCATCCTACTGAGAATGAAAACAATGAATCATCTGGACACAGGCAGAACCAAGGACATAGTAAGTGTTTATGTTATAGTTATGAACATATATATATTTTATAATGTAATATCTGACTTTGACAATTATTTCTACCTTCAAAACTTAAAAGAAAAGACTGGTATAGCCAAAAGTCTAGTTCTATTGATTCATTGTATGTCAATAAACTTCAAACTGAGCTTCATTCCTCAATGCCCTTATTCACATTCATACAAAATTATCTTAAAACAATAAAATTGACCCCAATCCATACACCAAGGGGGCTGACATTTTGTAGGGTGGGGGTGGGGGTGGATAAGAATACGGGGGGGGGGGGTATTAAACTTTAAAAAACACTTCAACCTTAGCTAGGGTTAGACTGGACTGTGTGGGGTGGTGTATCAGGTGTGAAAATATAATAGATGTACGGTATTTAATATGCAACCTGGGAATGTGTGGGTTAATCAAGTTCTAACCTACCTATATGATGGGAGTTAAATGGGGTAGAGGCTAAAATTGAACAGTTCCAAATTACTTTTATTCCAAGATGTGAATCATCATACTCATTTCTGTTTTTTTTATGAGCACCAACATGTGTCACATTTCTTCTTTTATTTCCAGGCAGAAGTCACCAGAGCCGGAAAGAATCAGAATCAGCAGGGTGGATTGAAGCTCTGCCTAAACTGAAGGAGGCATATCTGCAGTCAATGGCACCTCTGCACAGCACTTGTCAGTACTGCCCACTTATAAAGAAGCCTGAAGGATGTCCAGAGAAAACAGACAACATTCTACTGTGTCAAGACTGTGGTCCGGCAGCCTATTTCTGCAATCAATGTTTCCATGCAATACATGAGCTTTCACCTCTTCATGTACCTTTTATCTGGGTTGTAAGTACTACTCTATATAGTTCCATGTCATATAGCCCCCTACACTTTTCATCATCTATGATAAAATTGAAATTTTTCCTATTTTGATAATCGTTTCTCAACCCTTGAAATATCAAAAATGTTTGTCATATGTTTGTCATGGAGAATGGAATGTGAACATTTACATGTGCTCCCTTTAACTTTAAGGATACAATAAAACCTTGCATACAGGCTGTGGCCAGTACGCAAGTGTTAGACCCATACTATAGTGTCTATAATGGAATCGCCTTTGCAGCTGGTATGCAGTCTTTATGTAATCTTTTCCACCCTGCAAAACATATGGTCCTGCAGATTTTTATTTCTGCAGGACCGGTTAGGTTTTCCCAGGACTGGATATTTGCAAATACCCAAGTTTCGCAGAGTAATCTAGTTAAAACCATATTTTACTTAATAAGCAGGGCATACAGCTACTTTGATTATAATTAATCATCATAATGATATACATTAATCAAATGGCATGTCTATTGACGAGTGAGTTCTTGATGTTGTCCTGCCACAGAGCAGTGGTTAACTTGGTGAATCATCTTATCTTCTGGTATAGAGTATACATTAAGGATATTCAATCAATGATTCAGTCCTGCTCAAGCTTTGAGCTATGGAAAACACAATAACCATTTTTCCTGGTAATATACAATTTGTATAGGGTCAGTGGTTGTGCACAAGGTATCTGGGGCCCCCAGGGGAATAGGTCATTATCATGACCAATTATTGTATCCCTGTTTGCCCCTCCACAGTTTCCTTGATAATGGTCCGATTTTCACACCAGAAAAAATAAAATGTAGGTAAATGTTATGGGAATCCAGCCAGACATTCAGTTCGGCTGTGACATGGGAATTGTCTGCAGGATTTCAAGAAGACTGAATGTTACTGGCCCAAAGTGTAGGTGTGACTAACATGCATGGTTTTGAGGTATATGGCAACCAGGACAAACATATGACAGAAAATCAATTCAAAAGAAAATGTTTGGAAAACTGTGGTCATAATTATACATAGTTCTGTGATAAGTGAACTATGTACAATTATGACCACACTTAGAAAAATACTGCACGGAAATATTCTTATGTAACTTGGCTCATAGGTTGTACACTTATACAAGTTATATGAAGTAGTTCATGTCCTTTATAAGAGTCCCTTGGCCGTGGGTAAATAGTTATTTTCACTGAGGAATATACAATTACATTCCTATCTCCAAACAAAATATGACAAATTAAGTTTGTTATGATGACTAAGTGGGTTAGTGATATAGATTAAGTATATTATTCATGTTAGCAAGTAGGTTAGTCATGTTGATGTACAAGGTCAGTACTGACTGAGGTTTGTGGCAAAAATGATATCAATGTAGTTCATGAACTACTTAGGCCTAAAAAAAAAAAAGTTGTGTTCCGGTATCTCGACCGACCCTACGTTTTTGGGGCCAACCCTAATTTTTTTTGGACATTTTTGTAATTTTTGAGGGAATTTATGACATTTTTGCAGTTTTTACTACTAAAATTTACTTTTTTGACAAAAAAAAAATTGTAAAAAAAAAAAAATCCGACCTACCGACCCTGTTAATTTTTGGCCATGTTACCGGAACACAATTTTTTTTTTAGGCCTTAGATATAATTCTGTAGCAATTTTTCCATTTGTTTCAGGGAAAGATTTACTTACCCTATGTTTGGGATAAGCTTCTTGTGCTGCCAGCACATGCTCATCACATAACTACTTTCAGCATCATGACGGTCATTGATCAATTTGGTAAGTACATGTGTTTAAATGAATCTGTACCCTATATTACCTATCACTAAGATGCAAACTTTGGGTAGAAACCTATAAGCCATACCTTGGGGCCTACACAAACACACCAACAAACCCAGATCTCACTTGGGAATTTAATATAGATCTACTGTAATTTTTCATGTAGAATCCGCCGCTAGTACACCAGTCAGATCTCCAGTGTGGCTTAAAGCATGGTGAGGGATATCTGTTTAGGCGATGTTTCAGGCAGGGCCCAAGCAGGTTGCCCGAATTGGGAAAACCAATTAGAACCAGTCTTGAGCTCACTGGTTTTGGACATTGGATTTCGGTGTGGCCCCATGCGGGCTGCACGATGTGGGTGCAGATCAGTTTCAAAGTGGGTTACCTGATGTAAGCTGAAGTGGGGTTTAGACATGGCAAAGTGATGTGGTAGTTCTGGAACTTGAGACTAAATGGCTCCAGCTTTTATCCAAAGCACGATCCATTTTCATTAGTACTATGAAATCAAAATAGATAATACTAAGTTGCAGAATAGGTAATAAAGGTTTGGAAATATTTGAAGGTTCCCATTTGAATGAGCGAAATGAGCTTCTCCAAATAGCAATGAACCATAGCCCCATCCCTATCACTTTCTAACTGCCTTGAGGTGGGGCACCTGCTTCATGCAGGTAGGAACTATGGGCTTCAAGGCCAATGTGTCTTTAGATCAGATCAGTGTGGCTTGTCTAATCTGCATGACTCAAATCTTATGATTATACTTCATGATTGTCCATAACTGGATAGAAAGAGTAAGATACAGCCTTGGCTGGTGGTGCCATGTGACCAATGACCAATGACCAAACCCACTGGGCTCAAGATTGGCAGCTCTCTCAGGGCCACATCGTGAGCCCGCTGTGGCCCTACATGGGGCCACACTATGTTTGCTACTTATATGACTAGTACCAGTACCATAACTCAGTCAGTATCACAATGACCCTTTTGACACATGGTGTATATGCTGCAGGGTAAAAGTTCAAGTATGATATGACCTGTTAGTTCGGAAATGACACATTTCCAGGGCATATTGTAAAATGTAAATCAGTGACTTTGTAAGAATAATTGAATAATTGAATTGAGTAATTGTGATGTTTCAGGTCGGCAACACACTGTAAAAGTCAAATTCTGTGAATGTATGACAAAGTGTGCTACTCTTCTTCAACTTGGTCTATGGCCAGCCACTCCTATAAATCCAGTTACCGCGATTGACCTCCGGTTTATGGACTTGTGTCGCTGCATGTTGTTGGGTGGAGCTGTGGCCATCTACAAGTTCGCCTCTGTAATGAATAAGTTCACTGATCACCTCCCCCATGGACCTGAGAAGGCAGGTTTTAATTTATTCTTTTATCAATATATAGATTTCTGTCATGGTACATTTGTTTACAATTAGAAAATATTCACCAACATCTTGTACTCACATCGTGATGCATTAGGATATTTATTCCAGCATAAAAGAAGAAAGAAATCCAGTAGAGCTGAAGAGATCTCGAGCTTGTAAATCTAGGTGTTGAAGTGCCTCCATATTTATCATAACTTATAATTGAAACTGGCTCTGAACATTTCCCTGTCACAATATCATTACATTTATTTACGGAAAATCTTTCTCTTCTAGGTCAATATGTATAGAGCTATAGCCACGGATAGTACAGCATACCACCGTCGATTTACATACGATATAAAATATCTCCAAGGTATTGTTCCAGACTTTCCTGATGGATCATCATGTCCAGTTTGTGTTGAGGTAACACCATATGCACAACTTTGAGATAACATTTATTATATGATATGCCAGTGTCATGATGAATTCAGCATATTAACATATTAAATAATTTCATTTGTAAATTTTACTCTGCTCAGTCACTTACTACATTTAATTCTATCATGTAGGAATAAGAAAGTATGCGCTAAAATTTAGAGTCTTGTTTGCTGGCTAAATAAAGATAGATAAAGCTGAAATTGAGTTCAACCATTCCATCATCTCTACCTACAATATCATTCATTCCATTCTCATGAAATAATCTATTTACAAGTTAGTATCCCTTGGGCAGTGCAATTCACCTTTTAGTATTATCTGATAAAAGAATACCTGTGTATAATGCTAGGAATAATATGTAGCATTTTTTCAGACAGTAACAATGCTACCTCGAGTCATTAGTATGGACGGAAATTTTCGTCTGGTAAGAAAGAAATCAGCTGGGACATCAGTACAGAAACCTCACCATGAAGGACGATTCATTGTTGAAAGCAAAGAAGTAGAGCCTTATCTCAAGGCACCAACCTGTGCTCATGATGTGGTATGCATAGAACAACTATAGTATAATACTGGTCGGTTTAACCCATCTATGCCTATCATTCAACACGGTGTTACAACACTGCGCAAGCCTTATAATAGTGGGGTTTATCATCAGCTACACTTCTGCATGGCTTTAAACATCTCTGAGGCAACCACAGATTTCTTACTTCTGATTTATCCCCAATGAGTAACTCACTGATTATGCATTGGTGCATTATGATTACCTGATAGGGTCGTTATGCCGCTGTGTTGAAATTGTCTTACACGTCAAATCAACACAAGCTGATATATCTTGTACTTCAGCAGAATGTCTGTAGTACCTTTTTCTACTTCAATAGTAATTACTATTGCACATAGTCATCTCCACCCACAACCTTTGAAATGTCGCCTGGTTCAATACCAATTCTCATCAAGAGTTTGCATGCAAAACGACATGAACCTGTCTTTATTAATGAAGACAAACATCTAACCAATGTGCCATGGGTCAGGAATTGTTAGATTATGAAAAGGCTATGATTAAACCCAGGGTATCTTCACCCAAAGAAAAACATTATATGCTTCAATTCTGTGTTGTGTATATGTTGTTTTGTATCTAAACCGTACTGTGCTATTTTGACAGCCAGACTGCTGAGAACATTTCTTTTTTATTTGATTACACATTTTATAGGAATGTAGCGACTTCAAAGCTGGCACTCCAACCAGGGCAGCATATAAGGCAGCAAAACTGGATGTCACTGGCGTATTCGGCAGTATATGTGTGCATGATTACCCGCAACTGTTCATAAACATGAACAGTGGAGAAAAGTGAGTCATAACTGTGCAATGTGAATGATAAAAATATATTAACACATCTTTCTTTTGTAGCTGCTATGATATATAAACTATTATATTGTTATATTGCTATGAAAGTACTTTAAGTTTTGCCTCATTAGTAAATGCTGATGTCAATCTTTAAACATTCCTATACCTGTTATCAATAACCTGGTATTCATTTACATCTTTGAATGTTATCCTTATAGGCTGGGGTATGCTGTGTGCATCATACAAAAGCTAGTGCAGCAGAACAAAGATGTGAAAGTCCTGTATGATGTTGCTTGTCGTTTACTGCCGCAGCTAATGGTATGAACCTATTTCTTATTATACTCATCAATATTTCTACTGCACATACTTCTGCTCTTTTGACACACTTGCTAGCTATCACTGACCTGTGTAAATTAACACTACATCAAAATTATTGGATATATCCAGACTGCTCCTACATGATGCAAGCACAAATTTATTTAGATCACCATAAGGAAAATGTTCTTGCACATATAATGCTGCTTTGTATTCTCAGTTTGATGTATGACCTGGTTTGACATTTCAGCTTTTATAAAAGATTCTTTGGGATTATTTTCCTCTTTTATTGATTGCTTCATGGGTCTATATATTTCTAGGCTGCCAAAGTCGATATTTCTGAGCATGACCTTGCGGTTGGTGTGTTTCATGGGTATGCGCATAATGCAAAGTGTCAGATGGAATACAACCCAAGGAATAAGCCTGACTTCCGTCTGGCAGATGGAGAGAATACGGAACGTCTTTGGTCAGAGCTAACACATTTTGTGTACATCACTAAGGAGATGACCCCCTCAAATAGGCATGATCTGCTAGTGGATGCACTTCTACACTGGGGTGAAAAGGCAGTAAACCTCCTAGGTATGATAACTTGTTTCCTTATGTTCTGTTACTTTTCCTTTGCATAATATTCCACAGAAACCAGACTTGGTCCAGTTAAACTTACAATGAGAACATTGAATAATACTGGTATCATTGATGACAGTAGAGTGGCTAATAGTCAAGCTTTAAAGAAGCTTTAAAGAAGACCATAGCCCTAATCACACACCGTGTTTGGATAATAAGATTTGTCAAAGTTGGCCAGTGTGCCTAATACACGAGTTGCATAGGAACTCTTTAAACCAAAACTGCAGTGCTATGTGAAGCATGATATAGAGGGGAGAAAATACAACATATTTTTACATTGCCAACTTCTATTTTGTAAAAAAGGCAACATATTTTTACATTGCCAACTTCTATTTTGTAGGTGCGAAGATTAGGATGAGATTGAAGAATGCCAGTGAGCTAAAAGCAAAGTGTCAGGTCGAACTACAAAAGCTGCTCCAACCTTTGCAAGGTTTGTACTTTAGTCTATTTGTGCCATGTAACAATCTGCCACAGGTGATAAACATGGCTTAGATATCAGTCTAGAAAAGCAGTATTTTGTACAGAGGAAAGTTAAATGACTTTGCTCCACATAGACGTTCTGGGCGATGCTGGTGCAAACCAAAAAAACACCCTTAGAAATGAAGATCTCATCTATACGAATTCAATTTATGATACTATTATCTCAAAACTTTTTCCTTGCAATTCTTTTTAGATCAAGGCATTGATGTGTCTGATGATGCCATAGAGAACTGGAACATGCAGCTCAGGAATGAATACAGCCGTATCAGAAAGAAAAGAGGTAGTTGTTTTTTTAAGAGCATCTCTTTCTTCCATCGTAGCTCAATCACTTGGAAGAATACCGTCAGACTGGTTTTGTTCTGGTAGTGTAACTGGCCGCTTTTGCAGTTTGTTGGCATTTTGTCATGGCATGTGTCGAGTAACCCAACAAAGGGACAACTCATCAATGTGTCTAGACATTTGTATCTTTCATACCATATCTCCTATTTTTTGCCCCTGCCTATTTATGGCATAGTCTCACGACTTTGTAACAATTGGATCGTCTTTGACAGGGTGACGTCTTTGATCGGGTGACGTCTTTGAACGGGTGATGTCTTTGACTGGCAAGATTAAAACAGCTGAAATGGGTGGCTATGTACATGGAAATACCGGGAAATTGGTCATTTAAACTGTATGAATCTTGCCTGTCAAAGATGTCACCCGGTAAAAGATGTCACCCGGTCAAAGACGTCACCCGGTCAAAGACATCACCCGGTCAAAGACGTCACCCGGTCAAAGATGATCCAATTGTTACAAAGTCGTGAGACTGAGCCCTATACATGGGAGATGGAAGCTACATGTTTTTTTCTGATCAGCATTTAAATTTTATGTCAAGGCCTTGTGTCTTCTGACCAGTTTCCTATCATTTCCTCATATTTCTCCATGTTACATAGTACAATGGAATATGACAACTATGAGTGAAAATCATCAGTATAACATTAAATGTTTTTCAGTCTCTTCATGGCAGATGACATATGCTGTGCTTTTGAAGAAATGGTATTCCCTCAGGTACGTAACTTGTTTTGTTTAGTTCAGTCACTCCTCTAGCCTGACTCAGCTCCCAAATATGACTGAAGTGCATTAAAAATATATTTTCCTTAACCAACCTCAAAGAAGAAGAATATCAAAGTTAGGCCACTTTAAATAAAAATAGCAGAAATAAAATTAGAGTAAAAAGCAATGATACCGCCATTTTGAAATGCTGAGGGTGGTCTTGATAAATTCATTTAAAGTGGCCTTATTTTAGATCAATGAAATATTTCCCTACATTCACTACGGAATTCATAGTAGTCAACTGGTAGCCATGTGACAACTGTTATCTTTGTTTATCTTGCCTGTACCAGATTAACAAATATTCTTTCCCATAGCACAATAAGTTTGACTCCTACAATAAACTCACATGAGTATTTTTCATTCTGTACATGAACATCTATTCTCTCTCTTTGTAGCTCTATAGATCGATGCCTAGTTTAATACTTCAGACCAGTGGTTCATCTTGGCTGTTTTTTTGCCTCACAGACTGCTTCTAGGACAAAATCCTGACTAGGTGCCAATATATTCTCTATGCTACTGAACAGTTTTTGAGAAAATTGGGGTTTTGTTGCATATTTTTGGTGTTTTTAGTACATTTCCTACATAAACCATGAACGCCAGCATTTTTCATTTTTCAGGTATTTAGAATTAGAATTTGACATATTTTTATTCACAGTAGGATTCCTGAATATCGAGCCATTCTACACAGGGTGTTATTGTGAAAAAATATAAAACATTTGATAGTGTATTTGGTCTCCAAAATAGAGGGAGTTTGGTCATAGTTTAATTGATTGTTGACAATCCATCCAGAGTCCATCAATGGGATCAGACATGGACGCAGATTCTGCAGCTTTTGGCGAGAAAAAAATTCAAATTGCAAAAAGGTGAAATTTTCCTAAAAACACCCTATTTGGCGAGACAAAAGTTCGAAATTGCAAAAAAGTGAAATTTCCCTAAAAACACCCTATTTTATTCTATAACACAAAAAGGGAAAATTTCCATAAGAGAAACCACGGGGATGCAACATGTGAGTACAGCACAGTTCCAGAATGAATGCATCGTGGCCGCACTCATGGATACACTCATGTACACCCACACAGACATACACATAGGCATGAACATGGCCTTCCCCTTTATATAGCAACCCATGGATTTCTACTTTGATGAGACTGAATATAGCTTTCTGTTAGAAAGACTGTTACATGGATGCTGATGTCCAGTTTTAGATATACCCATATAGTGAATTTGAGTGCTATAATGTTGGACTGCTGTATATTTTCTTTAATCAGATGGCGGGTGGCCGGAGTAGCTGTCGATGCTAATGAAGTGGAAGCACAGGCAGAATTGGCAAGGTATAGTCACATTACCATTTTGACAGTACAGGTGGAGGTGAATGTTAATACAAGGGCTATTGGAATTATAGTACAGTACAATAACAGCAATTTTCAAACACCGAAGACTATGCTACTGCCCCTTATCGAAAATGTAGTAGAGGTCAGAAGTGGAGATTCTTTTGTCCACCTTCACGTCAAGACAGTAAGAACACCACAGAAAAAAAGAGGACTGGGTGACCTCTTTGACTGGGTGAGCAGCATGCTTCAAAACGGATTAAAAGGGGGCTGTGTACACAAATATGCCGGGAAATTTGTAATATATAGTGCTAAAATATCCATTAACTGTTTCCCAGCATTTTTGTTAACATACCCCCCATTTTAGCCATTTTGAAGCTTGCCAGTCAAAGACATCACCTGGTCAGAGACGTCACCGAATTAAAACAGTCACTTGGTCAAAGACTATGAACTTGTTTTGAGCTGGTGAGACACAGCCATATGCTACTTTATTTGTGTAAGCAGTATTTCCAGTTATTTCACAAGAAAAAAGATGAATGTCACAGTATTAATAGCAGGTTCATATACAGTAATGTTTATTCTATTGCCAATCTTACCCATTTCCAATGGACATTTCCTCTTTTTAGTTTGCAGGAAAAGCTGGAGAAAACAGAGAAGGCAAAGAGACTGGAGCGATGGACTCAAGAGTCTGATGATTATGAGAAATACTTAAAGGAAGCGTCTGATGGAACTCGAGCTGAAATCATCGCTAAAATGCACCAGGAAGCAGTCGATAGGGCACAATTTATCATAATGAAGAAGAGAGCACGTAAGAAATAAATACAGTTTCATATAGATTCATATTAATTGACAACATATAAGTCAGAATGGCCACCCTTAAAAGGAGTTTGGAGATCCGTAGTGTAACATCAGTTTGAGTGTCCACTTGGCACCCAGCATAATAATGCTTAGGCTGTGACTTCCTCCCGGCAGTGCCTTGTACATGCCTCTGTCATGTATTATCTAAAGGACCATTACACAAATTAAACTGTATGGACATGAATTAAATCTTTTCTTTACTCATAATATCGATCACCATCAACACTCTTGAATAGACCTTCGAGCTCTGTTAACTTTAGCATAAAGTGACCTGGACAGAGAAGAACCAACCAACTAGCCTGTTGTTATCCTGGCTGTGAATAATCACCCTGGCTAGGCACATGTTGTCTTTGTGTTCCCTTGCAAAGTTTCAATATTTATCACATTGTACTATCAATATTGCATTGTAGATATTGAATGAAATTACAAACATTATCATTAATGTCGATTTTGTTATCATTGTTACAGGAGGATATGAAGAAGTATCAAAATTCTCCACACAGATACAAAAGACAAACCTGAAGCTGAAGAACTTACTCGCGCACCACAATGCCATTCACGATACAGCCGAAAGAAGCTTTGAGGATGTGAAAGATCCTGGGGCTGCATTGTACATTGCCCTTCCTACCATAGGGAACCAAATACCCTTCCCAATCCTGACAGATGCGATTAGGTTTAAGAATACAATTGACAGAGTTGAAGAAGAAGTGCTCTCACTGAACATTGAACTACCAGCCGCACTGCATGGATATGAAAAGCAGAACATCCTACTACAAGAGGCACTGAAGAGGGTAGAAGACTCAGGTGTCACACACCAGGGGCTCTGCGCAGTTATCATTAAAAAGATAATAGAAAATGAGAATTGCATAAAGGATCTTGCATGTGAAGCAGAAATCAGTTTCCAACTTAAAGTGGCGGTTGAGACACCCTTCTCTGACAGTATCCCCACCCAGTACCAGACAACACCTACCACAGTACAAGATGAGCAGGGTGTGGAAGAGCCACAGGAAGAATATGACTACCATCCGTCTGATGATGAAGTGCCAACAGATGATGAATTGTAGATACTTATGAGGTTCTTGATCAAGCTATCATCATACTCAATGCAGTCCCCTCATGTTTAGGGCTCTGGACTGGATCAAGCATGGTGTAGTTAACTCGCTATACAAGAGAACAAAGATATCGTCACCAGGGATCATAAATTGGGTATTTATATTGGATCTAGTGCATCTGTTTTGCACATATTGCAGTAAAGATTGGAATATTGTACAGTCATAAGTACTATAAGTTTAGATTCATGAGACAAAGCGCTTCTTCATTCTCACTGATGCATGCCTTTTGGTCAATGCCTTAGGTTAGCCTCGGACTTAATTCAACTCACTAAAGTACAGTAGTCAGCATTATTAAACACCATAAACCTATTTAAACCTTTGTAAAAAATGTGTTGTGTTTTCTCTTTTCAATGTTTCTTTCATTGATATTATTTTGCAATGATTATTTAACCCCTCCTTATCACTTTACGCATATAATTTGATGTGGAAATATATTATATTCGCATTGACAAAAGCATTACCGTATTCGACGTAATAAGCGCCCTGGGCCCTTATAAAATTATCTTATGGTGCTTTCAGTACTTTAGAGTTTAATTATCTCTAAAATCGGGAAAATTGAGCATTTGTTCCAATCTAAAAATGCACCAAAAGGGCAGGTGGCGCTTATTAGTTATTTGTGAGCACTATGGAAATTAATCGAAAAGTCGAGACGAAAATAGTAATGATCAAAATCGAAATAAACTGGATGCCAATGACATCACTACATTATAATAGTCATGCTTTTATGAAATCATACCGGCAAATTCTAATAGAACTCGCATCTCTGTTTATGAAGAAACCACAAGTAGAGAGAGGATCATGGGGGAAGACAAAATGTAAAACTACAAGGAGGGGTGTCAAAAACCGAAAAATTGGTGCATTATTCAACTCCAACATATGATTAGTGACTAAGTGGTCAGTACTAGTAAGATATTGCTAAAGATGCCGTAAGCAAAGAAGTGGGGGAGAATGCTAAATTGCTTCTTGGGGAAATTGCTGATACTCTGTAGAACAATTCTGACCTGCATGGGAGAGGAAACTTGCTACGTGCAAAAGAAACCCCACTCATTACAACATTAAAAAGACTCATATAATGTGTCCCCAGTGCAAAACAACAAGTCATAAATTATATGCAGGTGACATGAAGATACACATGTTTACTACAGGTTAAGGTGTTCATGCTGTCGTATATAATTTTCACAGGCAGTAGACTTTAAGAGACATGTGATGGGACACAGAGGAGAGAGTCCTCCCGAATGTTGTGAGTGTGGTAAACAGTTTACACAGGCAGGTAAGCTGAAGAGATGCATAATGACCCACACAGGGGAAAAACCTGGTATGTGTTTTAAATAGGTAAAACCGTTTACATCTACAGGTCACCTAAAAGTACCGTAAACCACCTGCCTTTAAGACAACCACACCTTTAACACAACCCCTAACTTCAGGAAAAAATCCGTCTTGTACAAACCCTTTTGGAAAACCCTACCTTTAAGATGGCCCTACACTTTGGGGGTCCTGCCAAACCCCAGACCTACTCTAAGTCACCCAAATTACAATTTTTCAATCATTTTCCCGTAAACTTCTTATAGCATACACTACAATCCATATCATATTCCAAAACCAAAGAAGGAAAAGTAAATAAATGCTTTCAGTTTGTTGATATACGTTTTTTCTTTTTGGGGGGCATTTTTCCATATCTAAATTGCCAAAACCCCGCCTTTAAGACGACCCCCCTCTTTAAGAAAATGTCTGTCTTGTAGGAAAAATAAATCCCAAAAAAATCTGTGTTAAAGGTAGGGTTTTAGGGTACACATGATGACCCACACAAGTGAGAAACCTCACAAGTGTTGTGAGTGTGGTAAACAGTCTACACATGCAGGTATGCCGAAGAGATGCATAATGACCCACACCAGGGGAAAACCTGGTATGTGTTTTCGAAGTAGGTAAAACCGTTTACACTTACAGGTAACCTAAAAGTACATATGATCGCCCACACAGCTGAGAAACCTCACAAGTGTTGTGAGAGTCGTAAACCGTTTACATCTAAAGGTCACCTAAAAGTACACATAATGACCCACACAATTGAGAAACCTCACAAGTGTTGTGAGTGTGGTAAACCGTTTACACATGCAGGTAAGCTGAAGAGACGCATAATGACCCACACAGGGGAAAAACCTGGTATGTGTTCTAAGTAGGTAAAACCGTTTACATCTACAGGTCACCTAAAAGTACACATGATCGCCCACACAGCTGAGAAACCTCACAAGTGTTGTGAGTGTGGTAAACCGTTTACACATGCAGGTCACCTAAAAGTACACATAATGACCCACACAATTGAGAAACCACACAAGTGTTGTGAGTAAAACCGTTTACATCTACAGGTCACCTAAAAGTACACATGATCGCCCACACAGCTGAGAAACCTCACAAGTGTTGTGAGTGTGGTAAACCGTTTACACATGCAGGTAAGCTGAAGAGACGCATAATCACCCACACAGGGGAAAAACCTGGTATGTGTTCAAAGAAGGTAAAACCGTTTACACTTACAGGTCACCGAAAAGTACACACAATCACCCACACAGGTGAGAAGTGTTGTGAGTGTGGTAAACAGTTTACACAGACAGGTGACTTTAAAACGTACATCCTTATCCACAGAGAAGAGAAACTTCACAAATATCCCAACAATTAAAAGAAGACAAATGCACAAAACGGGCCAAAATTTGGAATGTTCTCTGATGCAGTAGTGGGAGGCGCATTCCAATACTTTTCAAAGATCATGATATAAACTATGTGCCTTATCAACCTATTTAGATCTTATACAATCTGGCCATGATGATAGAAATAATTCTAGAATGAAAGTCCAACAAGGAACTTGTGATACAGGGATTTTGAAAGGGCTGTGTCGTTTGACACATTCAATTGTTAAATGGCCAACATAGTGCACCCATTGGCACATTGGCCATATTGGGGATCGTGACAAAAGAATTGTTAAAATCAATTGCATGGATTGAGGATTATAACACATAGAGTGTGATATTGTGTTGAAAAGCTAAAACTGAGATCAATTGACGTATTTTAATTATTCTCCAGCTGAAAGTTCTGTTTGGAAATATCGGAAATAAAATATTTCAGAATAGATCAATGTTATTTTCCACTCCTCCTTCCCCCAGTTCACTTGACTACATAGTGAATACCCTGCCGGAGGTTGAGCTCCCAGTGGTAATTTCCAGTCACAGGCAGGGGCCTGCCTTATATAGCAGGCCACCAACAGTGACGACCACTGGCTGTCCGGGCTGGGTTGGTCACCTGGGCCGGGCAGGCAGAAGAAACCGCACAGTACTAATTGCGGGGGTGCGTGGCTCAGAGGTAGAGCGTTTGTCTGGTATGCACAAGATCATGGGCTCGAGACTCAGCAGCGCCCTGCTGATTGAGCTGCAACCTCCCCCTGCTGTGGTAGACATACAGCATAGCAAAGACCTGTCCATCTGACACTGTGCCTATGTAGTGTGGGATGTAAAAGAACAATTGCCTTGGTAAAAGCCCTTGGAATGACCTCAGCTGTTAATTAGGGTGTAAAGCAATCCAACAACCAACCAACCAGTACTAATTGCAGCCATGCAGGGCGGGTAGTCCAGGCCAGGTGAAGTTACCCAGGCCAGGTTACTAACCAGGCAGTGCTGCAACCGGGTAATACCAGCCGGGTTGGATCAGGACTAATCCGGCCAAGCTGGTACACCTGTGAGAGGTATAGGATAATGATGCATCAGTTGACTCACTCACTTATGGCGAAAGTAGGATTAGCAGATCTAGAGTGATCTCTTTCCTGGACGTATAGTATAATTTTATTGTGTCAAATATTAGTGCAATATGGTGCATTGTTCTTGTCAATGTATGTGCCATTGGCCCATGGCAATAAATCATATCAATATACCTGGCGATATATGTAATATCAAGTAAATCAAATATTCTAGTATTTCTGTGTTCTAGGCTACACAGTTGGTATGCTGGTAAGGATAATGTGGATGGCCTTTTTCTGTGGGCATTAATGCCAAAGCATCATGGCGGTATAAATACTAGGAGTGCTGCCATCTGGTGGACGTTTGTTTAACTTAGCCTAGTGACCCTGCCTATGTCTACTGAGGGCGTAGGGTGTTTGTTGGACAGAAAATGTTTCAGCTGCACTTTTCTTCTGGTGCACTTTGTACATTTATATTTAATCTCACCGCAGCATTTAAAACAGATCAATAAGAGACGTGATATATTGAAATCAACTGTTGGACAGATATGCTACTGTAATGGCTTGTTTAAGTGCAGTGGTCTCAAATAACCTCAGGTCTGGCTTATACAGCGCAGGTGTAGGATTCCTATGAAACCCAAGATATGTCTTTGAATAAGTGCAGGTGCCTGTATAAACACAGGGTGTAACACGGATCTGAAATCTATATGCCCAGAAGTGCTTAAACGGGCTACTACAGTATCTCCTACTGGCCAGTATGTGATTGGTTAAATGTGTAGCATATTTAATTGGGGTGCAGAGGATTCCCCCCTGAGGTCGGAAAGTCGCCAAAATTAAGGGGTTGAGGTCGAAAAGTCGCTTTTTTGGACTCTTTAACCTATTATCAATATTTTCCAAAAGTCGCCAGGTCGCTTTTATTATTGCCTTAGGTCGAAAGTCGCCTCCAAAACAGC
Source organism: Harmothoe impar (assembly GCA_947462335.1). Lineage (NCBI taxonomy): Eukaryota > Metazoa > Annelida > Polychaeta > Phyllodocida > Polynoidae > Harmothoe > Harmothoe impar. The sequence continues at coordinate 7,728,634 of OX381711.1, read as the reverse complement.
CCAGGTCGCCAGGTAGCTTTTGACCCATCTGCAGCCACATTTAATAGCTTGGTCATTTAAGCATTCTTATCTGAAGTATGTACATTGGGGTCATCCTTCCCATTTGCATGTATTCTATTCTTTGTAAAATCGAAAGTGTAATTTAGATATGATATTGGCTCCAAATCAGTTTGATCTCTTCTTATATGACTATGAATCATATCTTATTATTTTAAAAATGTCTCGTTCTTTCAGAAGTGCTATGAGGTTAAGGTGATTTTTAATGTAGGGGTTAAAAGTATTTTCTACGCTGGTCTCTGTAAATTTACCACATCCTTCATATCTACCAAAAGTACAATCAATATAGAACTGATTTTATGAAAATAATTTTGAATTAAATTAAGATGACATTTTTTCCGTTTCAAACTAAGTATAAAAGAAGAAATAAAACACATGTAGATACCTGCCTAAAGAAAATAAATTGCAAGTTACCTGAAAGTATCACCCATGATCAACAAGAGCATTATGTTCTGCAAGTGCTTTTATTTCCATAAAACAAAGTAGTACATGCCATGCTATCGATGTAGTTTAGTCAACTTTACACATGTTTGAAACATGTTGGCAGAAAAGTATGATGTTCCTCCTCCTATCAATGTGTTAAACTAAATCCTCTATTTTTTCAAAGTACAAAAGGGTTGATAAAATCTGGTGCAGTCTTCAGTTATATGTCATGTTACGAATACATTGTGCCAGGTGGTAGCCTGTGAGATTTTCAAAACAGTTTTTGCCAGCTACACTATGGATGATAGTTCTCATCTCAACAGACATTACACCTTATGGAAATAATGTGAGATTTTCATTGGTTTCTTCTTCTTCTTCTTCTCCTCGTTTTTCCTTGTCTTCTCCATCTGCTTTGATGCAAGGTTTTCTGTGAAATAAAGAACTTCAGTGAATAGTGCAGTCAGGCTTTATGTAACATTTAAATGTGCGATTAACATGACAAAAGACTCCCGGTTTAGGTACCTATTTGCTCTAAATCCAATGCAATAGATCTAATTAATTCGATATGTTAAATTTATTGTCTGAGGATTTACTTCCTAAATGCCCCCCTCCCGCGGTCAAAGCCACACACGGAAGCACAAAATTCCCCCCTCCCCTGAGAGCATGTTGAGTATTTCATTTCATGCCTCATGGAAGGCACAGAAAATGTTTGCTCCCCTCCCCCCGTTTGAACTACAGAAACCTCCTTTAGCTGAAAAGGGGCGTACTCTTATCCCCCCTCCCTCAAACTTTTCGAGCCCCACAGCCGCCAGCCCGGCCCCCCACCCCACCCAGCGCGGGAACAAGACAGGACAGCGTCCTTGACCAAGTCACTGGCTCCGATTTCATGGCGCATCTCTAGGCGACGGGATACTCTCCATGGCTACTAGTAGTCAATGAGTGAGTGCCACTGGGAGACCAGCAGCCCACTGTCATGACAGTGTATTTACAGCAGAATGATTGAAGGTGTATTAGCAATTTTTAAGATACTTTGTTTGTTCTCAGAACCGCATTTGACCACGTCGCACAAGCGAGGAGCCTTAGACCAAGTAGACTTGAGTTTGGTCTGTATCTGTGAGAGGATCGTGAGGCTTTGTAGGGGGTGGGACTTAGTCTGGGAGCCTTCTTCTCTACTCCCATGTCACTCCACTGAGGGTAAGTAGTGTTGGACGAACAGTCTCATGCCATGACTAGTGCGACTGGCCAGTTTCCCATACTCACGTAGCACTGGTCTCTAATGCAGGAATAGGTCCGCATTTGAGTTACCGCTGTTGTCATTGTGAGCAGTTTCCCTCTACATTATTCTCTTTGCCACAAGCGGCCCTGACCGTCACACCAATTTTATTTTCATTGCCACAATCGATCTTGACATTCTTGTGACGTCACAGTGCCCAATGAGCTACAGGCAAACCGAAAACATTAATAGGCTTGACATGTCGCTACGCTCTGGGCAACCCCAAAATATAGTGATGTATAGTGATACCTGTGATACGAAAGACATACCTATTTGTAAGTGCTCTATCCCACAGTTATATATTGGAATTCACTACTCAAAACTGTTAAACATTAAACTATGTACTAAATGTAATTGGTGCCATTGGCATTGGGTGGAAAGGAAGAAATATTCTACACTTTTTAACATAATCCACTTATCTCTGTGCATATGAGGAGTAGGGAACTACATGTATGATAATATGTTTAATCTGAATTAAGCTCATTTGGAACTTACCTTTAAGCTTTCTCAGAACTTCTGAAGCTGGCACAGTGGCATCGACTCCAGCTTGCACAGTAGCACCAACCCCAGCCAATACGGTAGCACCTACTCTAGCCAGGATAGTAGGAGTGACACAAGTTAGCAAAGTAGCATCTACGCCAGTAGACACAATAGCACCAATGTCAGCCAGCACTCCAGCCTGCACAGTAGGGGTGACGCCAGTCTGCACAGAAGAAGTGATGCCAGTCTGCATGGTAGGAGTGACGCCAGTCTGCGAAGTAGGAGTGATGCCAGTCTGCACAGTAGAAGTGACGCCAGTCTGCACAGTAGAAGTGACGCAAGTCTGCACAGTAGAAGTGACGCCAGTCTGCACAGTAGAAGTGACGCCAGTCTGCACAGTAGAATTGACGCCAGTCTGCACAGTAGGAGTGACATCTGCCAGCACCGTAGGAGTGACATCTGCCAGCACCGTAGGAGTGATGCCAGTCTGCACAGTAGGAGTGATGCCAGTCTGCACAGTAGGAGTGACATCTGCCAGCACAGTAGGAGTGACGCCAGTCTGCACAGTAGGAGTGACGCCAGTCTGCACAGTAGAAGTGACGCCAGTCTGCACAGTAGAAGTGACGCCAGTCTGCACAGTAGGAGTGATGCCAGTCTGCATAGTAGTAGTGACATCTGCCAGCACAGTAGGAGTGACGCCAGTCTGCACAGTAGAAGTGACGCCAGTCTGCACAGTAGGATTGATGCCAGTCTGCACAGTAGGAGTGACGCCAGTCTGCACAGTAGGAGTGACATCTGCCAGCACAGTAGGAGTGACGCCAGTCTGCACAGTAGGAGTGATGCCAGTCTGCACAGTAGGAGTGATGCCAGTCTGCATAGTAGTAGTGACATCTGCCAGCACAGTATGAGTGACGCCAGTCTGCACAGTAGAAGTGACGCCAGTCTGCACAGTAGGAGTGATGCCAGTCTGCACAGTAGGAGTGACATCTGCCAGCACAGTAGGAGTGACATCTGCCAGCACAGTAGGAGTGACATCTGCTAGCACAGTAGGAGTGACGCCAGTCTGCCCAGTAGGAGTGACATGGGCCAGCACAGTAGGAGTGACACCAGTCTGCACGGTCACACCAACGCCAGCCGGCACATTAGAAGTAACAGCAGCTGGCATTGAAAAAGAGAAAAGAGCATGCTCCAATTAATCAATATTTCAACCAACTACATTATATCAATGAAATCTATACTTCAATAAATAATCTCTATATATATATCTTTATTGATTAGGTTTGATGGAGATATGTACTACTAGTATGGCCTGAAGGAGAAATAGAAAACAATGATACTCACGTTCATACATGATGTCTCCCGAAAAGTTGGACTGCTGTATGATGTCCCCTAACACATTGCCATCACCATCTGCAAACAATGCATAATTGGTTAATCGTGGTCTTTCTTAATCAACCACATCAGGGATACAATCAACGAGACAGTTGCAACAAAAAGCCCATGTTTTTAAAAGGGTGTGGAATGGAAAAAAATGATTTCCTGTAAAGACGTTCCTCTTACTGCTCGTCTCAGCTACATTTAACCCTTTAAGGACAGATGTCGCTAAAAGATGACATTTGTCGTCACGATGCACCAATGCAGCCCTGGCGAGTAACTCGCTGGTGCTGCATTGGTGCATCATGCCGACCCTACGGGAGTATCTCAACCACATATGGTTGGCATGATGCTTGAATGCAGCCCTGGCGAGTTGCTCACCAGGGCTGCATTCATGCATCATGATGACCAACGACATGATGAATTAAGGTATCATGCCGTCCTTAAATTGTTAAGAATTAGTAGACTGGAGGTTGAGTCACCTGATTTTAACTGAATCTTCTAAGTGTGTCAGGACGGTAATGTATTCTCTATGCTTCTACATCCAGATTATCTGGTTTTAACATTACTTCACATGCAAAATATGACAATTTACTGTATGTTCTATTATGCCACTTGAAAATGATTATCAGCTTTGCACATACCCCACCAATCCTTCAAAAAGGACCGCCCTGGTTCTTTTTTCATCTCTCAGGAAAAAAAGAAATTATGTATCAATTACGCTAGAAACGTACTTTCAAACAGTGTTTCTATCCTTAGTCTTAAGTGCTGAGGGTAAGTGAGAAGGAAAAAGGAAAAAAGGCCCTCCTTCACCACAAGAAAAATGTATAACGAAATGAAAAAAGACTCCCGTCCTCAGCATTTTCTTTCGAAAAAGTATCTGCAAAGCTGATAATTGTTAAGCAACTGGCCTTGTTTCACAATTTGTAACTAAGTGGAATATTTACTTACCCACAATTTGGATAATACCATTGTCATTAACTTGACCTAAAGAATAGAATTAGGTATGGAATTAAGATGACACGTGGCCATGTCAAAAAGGAAAACCATTCCCTAGCAATGACCAGCAATGTAGCATTGGGCCTTTAAAGCATTTTACAAACCAATGTGATGATTGGCTTATGATTACAATATTTGATGGAGAGAAAAATCACAAAAATGTAATATTGCATATATGATAAAGAAAGGCACACCTTAAAAACCGAAACAAAATTGTATTTTTTGCCAGTAACTCGAATCATGCTGACCCTGTGGGGTTGGTACACTTTAAAACAGCCAACACTGCCCCAGCGAGTTTCTTGCATTATGACAAGATATGTTGCCTTTTAATGATACTTAAGGTGCACATGCTACATGTGACACATGCTATAGGTGACATATATCAAAATATGCAAAATAAGCCAATGAAAACATACATGGTGTTACCGCTACTGGCACATTACATTCTTGGTATGTTAAACTGTTGCCATTCACGCTATCATCTGCAAAAGAGAGACAAAAGTAAAGGTAAATAGATGCCAATATATTTTATGTCGACATGTGGGAAGAATGCCTTGATACAGGATTTTTGTGATCAATGAGTGGGTATGATTAACAGTAGCTTTTAACAGAGAATAACTTCTAGATAGCATGATTCACTTGGAAACTAAAGGATAGAAGTAGGAAAGAAATTTACAGTCATTGAAAAAAGCTTTGCATACTTTGCATTGGTTCATTTTTTTCATCTTTTTAGAAAGAAATGACCAGTGTATACATATAATACCATTTATTTTATGCGAGATGCAAAGGTGCTTCTTCTTAGGTACTAGATATGCTTTATCATATCTCAGAGAACAAAGCTTACTGATTCCCTATCTCTTAAGCCAAGAAGCTACCAACGGCGTATCCACTCCCCTCCGTTTAAATACAAGTTGAACATCATGAAGTCAGGCAGGCTCCCGTCATCAAATATTGGTATGACACTACAGTGTCAGCTATGCTGTATCAAGTGACTGAGACTGGTGGTCGAGCCCAGTGGAGAATCCCCATGTGTTCCCTACAGCCACTATTTTCACAAATTGAGTATCTACAATTTACCCGGGAAGTTAGCCTAATTTATGACATGCTTCTTGGCAACAAATATGCATCACCTTCGTGCCTTGATCCACTATATAGCTGACAAGTTGAAAAACTATAAACTGTATCAGAAGTCTGCTTGAAGGCGAGATATTATGTTTTTACCCTGCAAATGCAAAGTACAAATAGTGTATCATACCTCCAGCAAATGTTGTGACATCAGCCAATATCTCATCATGGGCTGATGTAAGGTTGTCATGAGTTCTAGCCCTCTCAGGAGACGTCACCTTCTTGGCAGATGCCACTTTTTTGACTGATGTCCCTTTCTTGACAGATGTAAGCTTTTTGGCAGATTTTGCACCTTTTGAAGATCTTGCACCCTTGGTAGAGGTCGCTCTTGTTCCAGATTTTGCTGTCTCTGTAGATGTGCCTCCTTCGTCTGATGTAGTGCCCTCTGAAATATATGAAGATTATTGTATAATTCGACATGTATAACCTTTATCAGATACTGGTTTTGTAATGTACCAGCAACATTCGCTTTTTAAAAAACAAGCCACTAAAACCCATGGACCTATTTGGAAGTTTACTGGGACTTTACAGATTTGTACTTCCTACAACGTCTTCACTGGGTGCAATCTTTCACCAGTTGCCATCTTGGACCAGCCACCATAAAAAAAAAAGATTAAAAACAAAATGTACGGGTTAAAAAAAGGAAATGCCAATGGTTATATCTCCATATCTATCTATCAGTCACCTGCCCTAGATAAACCACCTCTGTCAGGAGGTCAGAGATGGCACGCGATGAAAGATGGCACCCGGTTAAAGACGTTTACATTGGCCCGATCTGATGAGATACAGCCATAAGATATTTGAAAATGCCAAAATACAGGTAGATGGAATAGCCTACTTATGTATTTGAATTAAAGTGGATATGTAATGTAACTGAGAGTCGCATAACTTTAGATAGTAGGGAAATATAGTTGGCCATGTAAATTATTCAATATGTTTGGTCCTATAATGTTATTGCATTCATATTAAAAAAAGAAAGGATCAGCTCCCTCGTATTCTTTGCCCGAAAGGTAAGAATAAGGTGTAATAAAATTGGAACGAAAATATTGTTTTTGACATGTAAGACTATCCCACGCCCTGGATCTGTAATAGAGAGCCTCTGAATCTATGATGATGATACATTATTGCTTATTATATCAATAACTACCCTTGAGACCAGTCATGGCAATGGATGTTGACCTCAGGAGACCAGGAGACTCAGCAGGTATAAGCAACAGCGAGGAGGATAGGACGCTCTGAACTGAACATTCCGCCCTCATTCCCGTGGGCAGTCTTACCCCCCCCCCAAAATGCTCTCCCCTGCTCCCCACCACCCCAACCTACAATCCACTGCCAACTGTGCATGCAATAGCTCAACGAGTAAGGTACTCACACCTTTAGCTGCAAACAGAGCATGGACTACTGTGTGCCAGATCCCCGCAATACCACACTTTCATTGACACTAGCCATTATTTATAAACACAAAAACGTACTTTTTAGGTCCTTAAAATTCGTAATTTTACTATAAAAAACCTTTCTCTGGTCCAAAATACTGACAAAAGGGGTATGTTTTAAATCCCATAACGAGGATGGTGTCAGTATAGATGCTGGAGTGCGGGGACTGGGACCATGCTGACAGTGTGGGAAAGCACTCCCCCATCCCCAAAGTAACAACTTTTTATCTGGGGTAGGGTGGGGTGGGAGGGGAAGGGCTGCTGTGACTAGAGCACTGACTCAAGCCCAGCGTGACCACTGGCAATGTCCATTCTCAGTGCATCCAGGTTCACTTAACTCAATATTTCTCACTTGCTCCTGTGAGCACACCTTAGATCTCTTGGATTCACCTAGAAAACATACATAGCTAGCACAATGTCTACACAATTTCTTTCAAAGTTTGGCAAAGAAATCACATTTAATTTATAGTTGCAGTTCTGATTGATTATCTATTTGTAAACGTAAAGTGATTTTAACGACTGTTGTTATGATGCAAACACAATAGAAATTTGTAGGTATATGAACACATCACTTTTGATTGCATTGAACATATTTGGAAGTGGTAAAACTACAAAAAAATTTAAGCTAATTTATGATAACTTCTACAATTTTAGAATGACAACCATACATCATAGTGCTGCATGGCTCACACCCTGGGGGTCCTACATCATGAGGGCACCCCTGGGGGTAGCCATAACGCAACAGGCCAGAGTTGCCGGGACCTGCTCTCTGGAACAATACAAACTGAAACTGTATGAATGACTGGTACAACTGTAAACAACCTATATATGCCATTATCTTGATAGAAATGTAATAGCTTTATTGAACCATGTCCTAAAAACCTCACTGCATTACCTGTTGTACACGATGTACATTATTTTTTTAAGTGAACCTAGGCAGAGCTTAGCCTGAAGCCACGCAGTGGTTTCAGGCTTAACTCTGCCAAGCACTTGATGCAGCGGTCAAAGTTTATGGGGGATTTACAGCACTGGAAATGACAGCTTCTAAGGCTTAATTGATGAAGAATTATAAGCCTAATTTGATAAAAGTGCATCTTTCATGTATGTTGAGATAGGAAGTAAAGAAAATTACATTTGTGATTGAGTTTATGCCAGATTTCTGCATGATGCTGTAAAAAGTTCACCCATGGGACAAAATCACTTATTTTCTGCACTGGTCCTGTGACGTCACAGTCTTAGCGACGCCGCTACGTCACCAAGCAACGTCTCTACGTCACCTAGCAACATTACTACATCACCTAACAGTGACGTCATCCAGTCCATGTCAGCAGAAGTTTGTTGTCAGAGTCGGCAGTGGTTTTTGGTCAGAGTCAGCAGTGGTTTGTGGTCAGAGTCAGCAGTGGTTTGTGGTCAGAGTCAGCAGTGGTTTGTGGTCAGAGTCAGCAGTAGTTTGCTGTCACAATCGGCAGTAGTTTGCTGTCTGAGTAGGCAGAAGTTTGTGGTGAGAGTCGACAGTAGTTTGCTGTCCGAGTCGGAAGTAGCTAGTTTGCTGTCAGAGGCGGCAGTAGTTTGAGGGGCTCACTTTTTTTCCAGGGAGGCTTCCAATTTCAATTTATACTGATCCAGGCTACCTGGTCTTAGAGGTGGGCTGGTCATTTGCCAAGACACAGCCAGTAGTGTCAGGGTGCCACTGCAGAGCTGGGGCAGGCTCACATTGTCGTCAGTATGCTTAGCCAAACTTAGTTAACAAGGGATTCTTCATGGTGCAGACCGCTCTCACATCATTTCATGGCAAATTTAAATAAAACATGCTTTACCTTTGGGGACCAATGTGATGTCAGCATCTACCACTGTCCTGAGAAGATGCATGGATGCATTACATGCATACTTGAGGTTGGAGACGTCGGATGGTAGACCCTGTAACACAAAGGAAGCTTCCTGATTGTTGTACCTCTCATAAGGAAAATGCCCTGCTCTTTTACTGTATGATGCTGAAATAGATGTAGAAAAAAGAAACATGTCAGTGTTACCATGGTGTTGACGTTAAATATATTATTTAATGTATAGATGAGCATATGAAGGACTCAATGTAAAGTTGACTGCTGAGTATCATATGAGTCGTGTTCTTGGACTATAGCAATAATATAAAATACAATCTTTGATTTTTGCAGCCATTGCTTTTGAGTAAGGTCAAACTAAATATTATGAGTTCATCTCACGGTTTGAAACAAGCAGATTGCTACAAATGTGTTGTATGTATAATGAAAATCGGTCAAGAAATCTTGGTATAGTATGATCTTAAGGAATCAATAAGATATTAACATACCATACAGGGTGTTCAATTTTTCACTATACAGTCGCCTCAACCGGTCTCGCTCTGTGTCTTCCTTTACTCTTTGTGCTGTTAGAATGATAATTGAATAGGATTTATTAAATAAAGCATGCATTGCTGTTTGATTTTTCATCATTTTAAATGTTCATTTAAAGCTGTGGTCCATGAGGAAGACAAAGGTATATAGAAATACAATATTCTATTATATACTCTCGTTCTAGTAGGTTCTAAATGTTAGGAAGTACTCCTTAGTATTCAGTTCATTCGCACAAGAAGGAGAAAAAGATGTATTTGGTTTGAAAGAGCTATGGATTTTACTTTAATCAAGGCATTACTTGTTTTCACCTTTAGCCACAAAGAACTGGCTTTCGATGCTGTCAATGGTGTTATTTAGGACTTTCGAGCCATCCCCACTACTTGCAGCAAAAGTGGAATCCGCTTTATAGACGACACACAGCCCATCCGCTCTCAGCTCGTGCAGTTTGGAGAACTAAAAATAGTAATGTGTCACATGTGAAAAAAAGTATGCACCAACGTCTAATTTCAGCGCCTCCCCCCACCTCTGTTATTTAAAACAGAGCACTCCCTGATGTACTTGTATATGTGAGAAGTACTGTGCAGAAACTATGATACAAGGATAATACTACTATAGTCTAATCTCTAAATCTCTATCTCTAATAATATACTAATATAAGTATAATCCTCTTAATGATACATACCGTGGACTTAATTGATTTGGTAAATTTCTTCACTTGTATATCCCTTTCTCCCTCTGTCAGTTCTGAAAACTTCCTCTTTTTATTGGCGGCAGCCCTGCGGTTGTATTCCTTTTGCTGCTCAGGAGATAGAGCCTTCCACATTGTGGACCAGATTAGAAGGCGTTTCTTAGCGTCCGGTTCATCTGATTGATAATAAAATATGTAAATGTAAAAATGTGAGAGACATACATGATGCACGTGGGGACGAACCTGCGGAGTCACTACATGCCGCTCATTCTGTCTGTAATCTTGAATCTCCGCTTCTGGCGTATTCTTAATCAGTTTCGAGGTGATACCTATCCTCTAGATGGTACCACTGTAAGTTTGTAACATGCTGTATATATCAGGGGCTCTGCCCCCACACCTCCTTTTTCTTTCTCTCTTTTTTTTCTTTTTTCTGGAATAAGATTACGCCAGAAGTCGCGATTCAAGATTATGCATAGAATGGGCAGCGTCTAGTGACTCCGCAGGTTCGTCCCTTGTTGCATACAATCATGATATTGTTTTAAAAGTGACACAGCCAAAGCTGGTCAGCAGGTTCACAGGGCCCATGTATGCGTACTGAGCCTGTAATAAGTGGGCTAGACATTATCAAAATCTGTGTGCCTGGAATCAGACAGTCTTATTTTATAGCATGCTTGTAGGATCCCTGTAAGCATTTATGTTGGAAGACAAAACGTACAACTGAAAACATTTTCCTGGTCACTGGATTCTAACCTACATCATCCACTGGTATATTGATGTTTAATCATTAAATCAACATTGGGTTGAGTTCACGTTCTGAACGTTGATTAATGTTCACTGAAGGTTCACTAGTCAACACTTTTTTTCAAAACTAGGGTAAAGGCACTCAATTTCGGACGCTCCTGGGCAATGGAAAGATGGTCACCTTTAGTTACACCCTAAATGGATACTAATTCTAATTTCGGTGTAGCCAGTGGACATGTCATATCTGACAGCTTCTATTCCTGAGAATAAGGAATGGTGAATTAAATCATTTAAGTATAAATTAATCTGCATCTAATATGTATATTTCGAAAGGTTAAACTGCACCTAAAGTGGGAGGCCTTCATGCTTTTTGACATAGACCCTCACAAAAAATACATAATGTATTTCTATCATTCTGCTTAGGAATTATTTTCCGACACCATATGAGATGTGTATTACACCTGTTGTCAGCACCTATACAGTCTAAGCAACAGCCAGGAGATGCCCTGAATAAAAAGTCTGCCCTCATTCCTGGGGGCGGTTCCCCCCCCCCCCCCAGCAGCCCTGTTATACATAGGCAGCTGTGCATCAGTTACACACATATATATATATATATATATATATATATATATATACATACAGTTAGGTCTCGTTAACCCGGGCGGCCCCGTTTGTGCTCAAAATAGCCTGACATATGAATTGACTGGGTGGGTGAAATGATGGGGGTAGAGGAGAATTGTGGGGGTGGTTTGTGTGGACATCACGTGGACACACCAAGCTTGTTTGTCACTCAGGAGGGCCTGCCTCCCACAGCTGTCTGTCCGCCGCACATCGCCCACTGACCCGCGCCCCCAAGCCGGCCCCACCTCGACCTCTATTCCCGAGCGTCATCGCTGGCACCAAAGGTTGCTGGTTAAGATAGTTCCTGTGCGCTTGGTGCTGTTGTCCGAGGACGAGTTGGGGCCAGCTTGCCACGCCCTTCTGCACATGTGGGAGAGGGGCAGGAGGAGGGGGCAGACATAACAATACATGCCTGCCCAAGTATTGGAATCTCCTTCTTAAGTCTTACATCCCTTCATTTGTGTTAAAGCCAGCAGACAGGGAGGGGGGAGGGGTTAGCTGTTTCTGTCATCAGAGGATTCTGTCATAAGAGAATTATATTTAGGTGGATCACTACCTCTTGCGTATGGACCACTGCGCAGGTGTCTGCGCATATAGCTTATTCTTACTCTTTCCTGAAACATCACTTTTTTTTACCCAGAATGCCATTGCATACAACTGTAAAATTATTTTTTTCAGTAAAGTGGAACATATAAGCATTTGACACATGAAGTTTTACATTTCTGTGCATAATGGTTGATATTTTTAAAAAATCATGGAAGTTTTTATATTTTCTTCTTTTTTTTGTGAAAAAGGAAAATACTTTAATTTTTCAAAATTCAAGTACCGTAAAACCCCACCTTTAAGACGGATTTCTTTTGGGATTTATTTTTCCTACAAGACGGAATTTTATCCCAAAATAGGGGGTCGTCTTAAAGGAGGGGTTTTATTATATAGTATTAAAGAGAGAACCATTTTAAAGTCTTTTTTTCTACAAGACGGATTTTCATTTCAAAGTAGGGGGTCATCTTAAAGACGGGGTCGTCTTAAAGGAGGGGTTTTACGGTACTTTAAAAAGTAGCTCGGGACCCCCCATTTTCTTTTCATTTTCCGATTCTATATGATCTAGACTGCATGTAGAAAGAAAAAGAGAGATTCTGTTCACTTTGATCAAAGGGTAGCGACCCACCTTAAAGTGTTGACTGACCCCCTGGTGTGCCCACCGGCAGGCCCACAGACTGACTCACTGGGTTATCATAGCACTCTTGTCATACTAATTATAGGCTATACTATTGAACTACCAGCGATTCTTCCACTAAACGCCAGACGGCGTTACATGCAAATCCACCCAATATCGCCCACGTTTGACGGGCGAGTCTGCATATTTGCTACGGGAAATATCACGTTTCATGGCCTAGAACCATTAATATTGATCGTGCAAACAAACCATGGACATTTTTGGACTCGTGGTGGTATTTGCTATCGATATTTACTGTCTGAAATCAAGTCACCATGAGATATTTGTATTTATAGACAATTTTCTATGGTAAAGAATAGGTGATCTGCCCGTCAGAGGACCCGTATGTTGGGGTTGGTGCGCGATGTAACTAGTTGTTCTGGCACTGGTAGATTCAGAGTATAGCAACCGACCCGGAACGGCAGGATGAATAGCCGACTTATCATATATGACTGTAAACGCCGTGCCTACCCCCACCCCAAAAACTGCACTGTTGGCCACAAGTTTCTATGCGCAGCGGCCGGGGCGGGGCGAAAGGGCTGTGGCACATTGAGATGGCGGCCTGTACAGGTAGTAGTATTGCATGCATATCAGCACACTGTGTATGTGGTGTTTTCAACCATGTAGGGAGATTGGTAGATGAGTGGTGCGTCCTGACGCATATGTGTATGGGGAGGGGAGTACCCATTATTCCATATCGATTTCAAGAACTGGCCATGTCGCCATATAGGGTTTTACATTACTCTGGCTGAAATGTTATATGTTTGGACACAGAAATATACTTACCAACTTTAATTTCACTACAGAAGAGTTGATAGCCATTACTACCACTAGGTACTGGGCAGTCTATCACTTTGTGAGTCGATTTCTTACCCCTCTTTATGTTACTGACAAAAACCTTGAAAGGAAAAGAAAAACATACAAGTGTGAGCAGTCATCTGAAATCGTAAACATTGGAGTGATGTATATTATAATAGCTGGCAAACTCTAAGAAAATAGCAGTTTAATGGGGTCAGCATGATGTATAAATATAGGTGTTATGACTTAATGTTACTTTCCAGGGCCTAATTTTTAAATCATGACCACGAAGCACACACCCGGAGGAGATAATACATTAAACGTACAGTAAGCAACTTTCTGACCGACAGGTTGTACACATGTTTCACAACTACATGTATAGAGTATATTGAATTTGCTTACTTTGACCACATTAAGAGGAAGGCCAGTCGCATCCACTGCCTGATGCAGCAAATCATTGTAGTAGGCACCAGTACCGTGCAGTCCTTGCTCCTTGAACTCTCTCAAAATCTTCTTTTGTTCGTCAGAGATAAGAGTCCTTGTCTATTAGGTGAAGATAAAAGATGATATAATGTTGTTAGAAGAGAGAGAGATTGGGTCACAATACTCCATGTAGAGACATTCTGATAATCATTATAGTGATTGCATAATGATGAGAAAGGGCATATGTATGAATGTTTGCTACTCACCAGGGCTACATTATGACTAATGCCGACATTTTATGCATGGGCCAATTTGCTCCAGAAAGCATCATGCATAACTGTAGCTCTGGCGAGTTACTTACGAAGGATGCATTATGAAGATCCATGGCATATTGTATTTAAGGCAGTGTTCATTTAATAAGGGGGGGTTGGTTTCTGGCAACAATTCACTCAGAGGCGTGAAACATATCTACCCCCCTCCCATGAGAGCATGTGGAATATTCATCCCCCCGCTATTTGATTTTTCACGCCCATTTGAACTAGAGCAGTGTGTGGGCTTTCTTGATAGAAAGGGGTATCACTTTTTATGCGCCCCCCCTTTTTAGGGGCCGGAAATTTTTATCCCCCCTCAAACCTGAGCTCGGTATCCAGCCTTATTTTATTCCCCCACTTTCCCCAACTCAGGCACGCAGGGGATAGCTCTCTCAGGTGAGAGGACAAACGTTTAGAGCGTTATCTTAATCAGACTATTGAGATGATCTTATTTGTCTTATTTGCATTTTAGTACCTGAAGTTGGACTTAGAGGTCGCCACCCCCCCCCCCAACAACCCAGCATGCCAGAGTCAAGTGACCAATGGACCCTATAACAGATCGTTGTCATAGGGGGAACCCAACCCCAATGGGTGTGGACCACTAAATTTGACACGGCGACATGGGCGTTGTTGGGCTAAGTGACATGCGACGTGAGGAATTTAAGAGTTAGTGACATGGGACATGGACTTTTCTTGAAATCGACAAGGCGACATGGCCATTTCTTAAAATCGACAGGGGAAATTGGGACACCCCCATCTAGACCCCCACCCTAACCCTAACCCTAACCCTGCCGTAAGGGAGTGTTCATGCATTAATTACAGGGGGGGTGGTGAGATTTCGTGTGGAGAGAGCGCATGGAACGTTTCGCGCCCCCCTCACCGAAGGCGTCGGAAAAAATTCCCCCCCCCCTTTGAACTATAGTAATGCACAGGCTTCTTTGTTAAAAAGGGGCTTTAATCTTTATTCAGAATTTTTACGCCCCCCCCCCTCAGGAGAGGTCGGAAATTTTTACGCCCCCCCCAACCCACACCCCCTGTAACTAATAAATGAACACTCCCTAAATAAACCGTTTCTATTCAGGCCGGTCAGAGATGGCACCCAGTCAGAGATGGCACCCGGTCAGAGATGGCACCCGGTCAGAGACGAAAACATTGGCCCAAGTTTGTGAGACACAGCCTTAGGCCTATATCATACCACTTGTCCATTATTTAAATCAGGTTTTAAAAAATCGATATTGAGCAAATCTATTGTGTAGCATTTATGAGGGGCACCAAAATAACTTTTTTTTTTAAATGAATGCTCCATCCAATAAACAAAGATAATTAATCAGAAGGTTATGTTCTGAAATGATTCATACTGAAATTATTTTTTTCATTCATTGCAATGGTATGGGGGGCTATTTTCTCTCTGGGTGACGATAATACAAGCCATAGGCCTATTTGGAGTGTATTATCGGCACCCCTACCATTTAATAGGGGGTTAGGTGTAAAATCTATTTTGGGTCTCAGGTATTGGTGTGGAGTGTAACAAAATGATTAGTTGGATTTCTATGCCTGATTCCAATACATTTATGCCCTCAACGATTCTCAGAACATTTTTGATTACTTATCTGACCTGTTAAAGTCAGTATGTAGGTCACGGTACTATCAGACTACTGGGTATAATTTTTCAGAGGAAGATAAGCCACCCTTCATTATGAGAAATATGAAATGGCTTCCATAATTTTTGGGGAGACTATCAGGAATGGTTTGGCATTTGTTACACCTTTAAAAATAGATTTTTCACCAGATTAGGACTTGAATTATGTCAAATATGACGACAATAGGACCCTGCCGATAAGAGGTGCCATTACTCTACATATACCGTAAATTCTCGCGTAGAAGCCGCGGCTAGTACGCGAGTCAGATCGGGGGTGCGGCTTATAGGATCGGCACAGGGTCAGGGTGCGGCTTATACGCGAGTTTTTGCTACTATGATACAGTACCTAAAGTCACCACAATCAGATCGCTGGTGCGGCTTATAGGATCGGCCCGAGGTCGGGGTGCGGCTTATACGCAAGTTAGGCTTATACGCGAGAATTTACGGTAATTACAATTTAATAAAGGAAACCTATGATGTCATATACCATTGGAAAGCTAGAAATACTGGGATATCGAATCGATAGGCCTATCTGGTGAACTAAGAACGGTACAGTAGTGATGCAATAATATAAAGTGATAACAACATATTGTCATAATATCTTCCAATACTTTTTCCAATTTTACCCCTGTCCCCTCGACCCCTTCACTGCTCACCCCACTGCACAGACTGTTCTACCCCTAGTCTAATGGTCCAGATCAAGATATTGAAACTGTCAACTACTGATATGTATTATTAAACCGGAAAAGAAATGTATAGAAAAGGTTCCTGGCACAGACCACAAGTTCTTAAATATAAAAACTGTGTACCAAAATGTCCAGGGGTCGCAGGTCCAAAGGACTGTAAAGAAGACAGCGAATTTTGCCAGCAGAAATTGTAATGGTCGTAATTGGGCTCAAAAATCATAAATCTGACATGGGCTCCTCCCCGTCTCTCCCACCCCCCAACCCCCCCCCCCCCCTCCGCCAAACAAACGTCTCCATCCCCACCCTCGCTCTCCCACTCTAAACCGAGGCCTCCTGTTTATTTCTTGTCAGTAGGTCTCCCTTTGAACATTAGAAGTTTGTCTACTGTTGTTTAAAAGTACACATGTACATCCCGTACCCTATCCTGGCCCTGGGTAGCCTACAGACACCATTGGATACCATTGTCTTTAAATAGAAGCACATGTCGCTCGCGAAGCCAAGTGTGCTTCCACAGGTAGCAAGATCATTTAAAGTGTAAGATATGAGATGAACATTAAAATGTAGAAAATGGAATAATGATGAGGATAGCCTACCTGTTTTGAAGTTGCCATTTCACCTAAATTGTCGAGTTGAAAGTGTCTTGGCACTGAGAAATGGCTTTTCTGTTGACCCAATTAGTGGAGAGAGGGCGCGCGGAAGCCTTGGCCCCGTGCCTTGGTTGCCATGGTGAACTGGGCCTGTGTGGCGACGTCCATCACATGACGTGAAAAGATTTCCCGCGCTGGCTGTGCTGCTATTGGCATTGGCATTAGGGTCAGTAGAGCAATGGACTCGAAGCCCCATGTTAAACCCAGATCATGTTTTCTTTTTAAAATAAAGGCTGGGATTTGGCTATATGATATACCATACAGATCTAGAGGCCTATATGTAGGCCCTAAGACGAGGTGTAAATGGGGGTGGGGGATTTTAACAAAGGGCAATGTACCATGTCAGTAAGAAAAAATGTCGCTAGTGTCAGTAAGGAATTTTGTTGATTTAACAATATTTCATTTGTCAGAATCACCCTGATGTTATTGGATTATCCATGTACGCCCTACCTTTTGTCATAGCCTACTAGGCCTACTTCACAATGGACTGAACTAAACTATCCAAGGGACGTTACATGGATGATATCATGCTATTGTTGGCTTTTTCTACCCCCCCCCCCCCCCCCCACAAGGGATTTTTAGGGCCGAGTCATTTACTACTAGCTGGGGGAGGGGGGCTTAGTGGAATTTCCTGAAACCTATAGCTCCTGCTGATAGCTACAAGAGGGGCCGTTTCTGTGCTTTCGGTGAAATAGAAGGATTTTCAGCTATAGGCCTACAATCATACTTCTGCTGTTATAACCAAAACCCTACGCCCTATAGGCCTACCTTAATCCCATGTAATGTACAGATGTAATAATAAAAGCATTACCTTCAGCAGGGCAGGGGCGGATCCAGGAATTTGGGAAAAGGGGGGCGCCGTAATACCTACAGCATTGGGGGTGTTCAACCATCTACATTAAAATTTACCAAAAAATAGGGGGGGCGCGCGCCCCTTGCGCCCCCCCCTGGATCCGCCCCTGCAGGGTGAGTGTATCTTACTATGAATTAGAAGTACACTGTGTCCATAGGCCTATGCCACTTGGTTGACACATGTTATGCTGGGGCGGATGCAGGGGCGAGGCGCAGGGGCGAGGCGCAGGGGTATATTTGTGAACATTTTAATTTACATGGTTCAACACACCCAAAAATGTAGGTATTTACTTAGGTGACCATGTTGCCTGTCGATTTTAAGAAATGACCATGTCCCCATGTCGATTATGAGAAAAAGCTGTGTCACGATGTTGATTTTAAGGGTCGATCACCATTTGACACCTGTATATCTTTTCATAAACCATATTTTTGATGAGAGGGGACTAAGGGTAGGTATAGTTAGTATAACGTTATCATCCTGGTATGTCTTCCAGTTTTTGGTAAAGAGAAGAGGAGGGCGGAGAGAGGGAAAATGAGTGTTCAGTTATTACCGTAAATTCTTGCGTAGAAGCCGCGGGTAGTATGAGGGTCAGATCCCTGGTGCGGCTTATAGGATCGGCCCAGGGTCAGGGTGCAGCTTATACATGAGTTTTAGCCACTATGGTACAGTACTAAAAGTTAACATATTCAGATCGCCAGTGCCGCTTATAGGATCGACCCAAAGTCGGGGTGCGGCTTATACGCGAGTAAGGCTTATACGTGAGAATTTACGGTAGTGACAGGGGGAGTGCTGGGTTGGGGGGGTTAAGAAATTTAGACCCCTATGGGGGGGGGGGGGGTTATACTGCATTCTGATCCACTATGGGGGGAGCGTAAAAAAATAAGTCCCTTTTTAGCTAAAAAGCCAGCATATAACTATAGTTATAGAGGGTGGGATGGGGAGAGGAGGGGAAGGGAGGGGAGGGCAGGGGAGAGCAGGGGAGGGGGGGGAGGGGAGGGGAGGGGAGGGGAGGGGAGGGGGAAGGGGAAGAAGAGGGCGATCAGGTCCATACAGCAGTAGTGTGGTGATCACAGTTAGCAGGATTTATCATGTCTAAATGTCTGTATCAGACAGTAGACACGTCTATATCGTGGTCCCAGCAGGAGATTTCTGTGATATAAACATACTGTCAGCAAGAGATTAGGTGTGTATAAGGTGCTTTAAAAGAAGATGAAGATTTTTGGAGCCCCATGAATAGTTAAAGTATGGTACATGGGATCATGCCACAAAATAAGTGATCCGATTAATGTTTCCCAAAAACAAAATGTTAACTGAAAGTTAAAGATAATGAGTAGATAGAATTAATGATATGACAGACAAGTATAAAAAATGAAAATTACCTTTTTCGATTAACCATAAGCATTTTTTTTGTTTTTGGTAATAGGACTGATATTGATTTCTTGGACTCTGGGTACCTTGGAACTCTGTTCAGGATTCGTATCGAACATGACAACAGTGGATTTCAGCCTGGCTGGTTTCTTGACAAGGTCATTGTAGAAAGCACAGGTGACGGACAGGTGTATGAGTTTCTATGTAATCGTAATTTGAATGTACTCGAAGAGGATGGAGCTATCTCACGGGATTTATATGGTGAGTTGCCTTATATAATAATTTGAATGCAGGATTTTGTGATCACATCAATTTTTATGTCTGTTACATTTCAGAATTGTTCAAACACCATCATCAAGTTTTCTGAAAAAGGTTTTGGTCTGTAGTTATAAACTTAGGTTGACTATGTCAAAGACACCTATTGTACTTGGGAGGTTATCTTAAATCACGTACAACATTAAAGATATTATATATGAAATGTCAAATATCATTAAATGTTATCTTAAAAATGTTTTCACTGTTAGTACTGATTTCAAGAATCCCCCTCCCTCTCAGGTAAAATTAGGTACTCAGGTATTATTGTTGAGTGTACTGTTTTTTCACTGTTAGTACTGATTTTGAGAATGCTCTCAACCCTAAGGTAAAATTCCTATTATGGAGGCACGTTTTGAAAACTACCCAACTACTGGTTTCAACGTTCTGTTTGATAATGATGATGGGACTTGTCTAAATCTGAATGATTACTGGACCTACCTCCCCATGACCACAATACGCCTGACAGCCTCTGGAAATTTCCTGGTTAATCTAACAGTTGGTAACGATATAGAGCTGATCGCTGAGAAAACAACAAAGGTGTTTGTCTCCAGATCAGGAGTCTACACAGGAGACTACTATGGTGCTACAGAACTCTACTACAAGTGTACGGCTCTCCCCAACCTCTCCTTCTCCTGCCAGTGCACCGGGGCCTGCTCTGTGTACATCAGGGTATGGTTCATGAGCATGGCGGCAGCTGAGGGAATAGTGTACTCGCTGTGTGGAATAGATATTGGTTAAGTTGATCAGGCTGAACAAGCTGCCCCGTGACCTAGACTGGATAACAACAGAATCAAATACAAGGTGACACAAGGTCCAACTTCTTACTTTCTGAGCCAGCAACACCGTCAAGGATCTCAGACTTTCTATTTTGGGATTGGACCATCAGAAAACAACAGTGAACTGCACCAAACAGCAGGGGTAGACGTTAATTATCCTTAATCCTGGTACATTCCTGGACAATGAGACACACAACCCCACCATCCACAACACACAACTGACCCAGATACATCCCCGGACTATGAGACAGAGTTTCTATTGATGTTGAATATTCAAACCACTTTAGTGTTTTTAGATGTCTTAAATGTTGTTGTATATATGTTGTAATATTGTTGGCTATTTTTGGGCGGCTCTGCCCTATGACCCCTTTTCTGTTCTTCATTATTGTCTTTTGAAACTGATAACCAGACTGATAACTTGACTATGACTGAACCCATTTACTTTTGATAGTGTACCACAGTGTAAAACTACACACAGTTTGCAATTTAATAATACATACAGTGTGTAAATATCCAGGCACTGGCTGAGAAGTTGAACCTTCTTAATGTCATCTAACACCTTGCTGCTAGCATAGTTATGCTAAATATAACCTGCATTCACATACCCTGTATACATCACACTTTGCAATACTACTTAGCCCTATGTTGACAGAGACTACTGCTCCTTAGTGTTAATATTGGTGTTAATAACCATTTTCAGCTTTAACATGGTGCCTTCTGGTATTGAGGTGTTGCTTAGCCACATGCTAATGTTAATGTTGTTTGTATATCCAGGTATCCTTTCTCATTTTATTCATACTGTTTCAGTCTCCGTGAAAATTTTTCCACCATGCAGGACCTTTGGTCCTGCAGATTTTTTATTTCAAGTAGTCACTATGACTAATAGATATAGTCAATCATGAGATACTTAAGTACTGAAGGCAGGATAAGGCAGGGTAGGAGACAGGCTAGGATAGGGCAGGGCAGGGACAGGCTAGGATGAGACAGGGCAGGTGACAAGCTAGGATAAAGCAGGCCAGGGGACAAGCTAGAATAAGGCAAGGCAGGGGACAGGCTAGGATAAAGCAGAGCAGGTGACAGGCAAGGATAAGGCAGGCCAAGGGGCAGGCTAGGATGAGGCAGGGAAGGAGACAGGCTAGGATGAGGCAGGGCAGGGGACAGGCTAGGATAAGGCAGGCCAGGGGACAGGCTAGGATAAAGCAGGGCAGGGACAGGCTAGCATGAGGCAGGGCAGGATAAGGCAGGCCAAGGGACAGGGTAGAATGAGGCAGGGCAGGGAACAGGATAGGATAAGGCAGGCCAGGGGACAGGCTAGGATAAGGCAAGGCAGGGGACAGGCTAGGATAAAGCAGAGCAGGTGACAGGCTAGGATAAGGCAGGCCAGGATAAGGCAGGTCAAGGGACAGGCTAGGATAAGGCAGGCCAGGGGACAGGCTAGGATAAAGCAGGGCAGGGACAGGCTAGCATGAGGCAGGGCAGGATAAGGCAGGCCAAGGGACAGGGTAGAATGAGGCAGGACAGGGAACAGGATAGGATAAGGCAGGCCAGGGGACAGGCTAGGATAAGGCAAGGCAGGGGACAGGCTAGGATAAAGCAGAGCAGGTGACAGGCTAGGATAAGGCAGGCCAGGATAAGGCAGGTCAAGGGACAAGCTAGGATAAGGCAGGGTAGGGACGGGCTAGGATGAGGCAGGGCAGGAGACAGGCCAGGATAAGGCAGGGCAGGGACAGGCTAGGATGAGGCAGGGCAGGGGACAGGCTAGGATGAGGCAGGACAGAGGACAGGCTAGGATAAGGCAGGGCAGGTAACAGGCTAGGACAAGGCAGGCCAGGCAATAAGCTAGGATAAGGCAGTGCAGGGAACAAGCTAGGATAAGGCAGGGCAGGTGACAGGCTCCTGTTTAGGCCTACCATGCTCTGTCAGTCTAGACATACACTGTTCATGTATTTATATGTTATCAAAATTGGAACAAAGTACCATGATAACTCTATCAATCATGAGAATTCATGCACCCTATAACATCTTATGTGTCATAGCTAACTGTAACATAACATATAACAAGCAGGGATATCTATAAAACAGTGGTTTAGAAGAGGATGTGCCTACCTGAAGTCCATGGACCATTCAAATTTGAATCCTAACTGTTTCCTGTGCACACATTCCTGTGACATCATCAATTTGTGTGATCCACATATAGTCATTACTGACTATCTTTATGACTAATATGTGACAAAGTTGTATAGTCCCCTGACACATGGGTCGAAATATGGTGGTATAGCCACTACTGACTATAGGTATTATTGTCAGTGTATATTTATACGTACATGTATCCTTGCACATTGCTGAAGGTTATTAAATCTTGTTTTATTCATAATGTTTGTATTTAGGGCTTATGAAGTATTATTCATAGAGACATCAGAAGTGTACCAACCCAATAGGGTCGCCATCTACTTTTTTTGTAATGTTTAGGAACATTTTATTGTCCATGCTATAATAATATAGATATGTAAGTGTATTTTTGCATATTGTTAAAGGTAATTAAATCTTTATCAATATTGTTTTACTAATGCTATATTATACATCTATGCATTAGAAGTGTATAAACCCAATGGGGTCGGCATCTTTTTTTCCCCACAAAAGGGTGGGGTGAACCTGGGAACATCCTCCCAATATGTTGTCCAATATCAATATATTCATACCCTTATACTTTTACAGGGGTATTATGCCATCCGTTTACATACATCTTAAATCTTTGTTATGCTTGTATTAAAATCTAAGAAGTGCTATACTATTCCACGGGCATATTCAAATCATTGCATTTTTTTGTGGTTAATATATTTACATACTTGTACAAACTGCATTCATATTTTATTAATGATATCATCAGTGCTTTGTTGCATTTTGTAAGACAAGCCTCTGGCTTATGATGTTTATAAATAATGTGACTGTAAATGATGTGAATAAATAAATTTCTGCTAATAACACCACAATCAAATTCAAAGATTATCTTTTACATGAAATAGTTTATTAGGAAGATATGATACATGTATAAACATGTCCAAACACATGCGTTCACTCAAAATATTGAACTCATTATTGTCAAAGTAGTGGAAAATTTGTTCCACAGTTTATTGAAAAACTGTATTTTGCATCATGTTTCTTCAAAACAGTGATTTTGACCTTTAGTTGGAAAATACCTGTGTTATCCCCCTTTTAATAAAAAAGAATTTCAACCTTTTTTTCAGGGGAAGCAAGTGATCATTCAACAAGAATTGCGGTTCTTGCCATGTAAAAAAATGTAATTAGTTTTACGCAGGAAACAACTGTAATTCTTGCATTCGAAGGAACATAATGTCTACATGGTTAGTATATTTGAAGGGGTCCCATTGACAACGCCAAATAAGCAGCAGTTGGGGGGGGGGGGGTTATCAGGGGGAAGGAGAATATTACTTAAAATATGGTAGTTCCTATCAAAATTCAATATAAGAATAGGCCTTTCGGCCATAAAAAAGTATAATGTACCCCTCCCTAATTACAAAAAAGGAACTATTAGAGCCATTCATTCTCAGGTGATGTCACATGACTAAATTAGGCAAAATGGCTAGAACCCAGTCTACCGTAAAACCTTGATAAATCCTGCATAATATGTTAATAGAGAACATGACACTGACTATGGTTTGGGCGTATTTAATTCTTGGTGTACCGGTAAGACATGAATACATCTGCCATTCAACAATGGAATAAAGAAAAAAGAAATTATGCGGCACCTCTGTGCTGAGTTCATGTAGTCGACCGTACCGTACCACTGCCACCGGGGTTGTGTCCGAGTGCTTGGCTGCCGGCCACTGAGTCCACACCTGCCCTCCAGGTGGCAGCACCCCTTGGCGGAAAGGTACCGGGTAACATAAGTCCTTTGCATTTATAGCACTATAAGCGCGGGCTTATACTCACAATAAATCCTGCATAATATGTTAATAGAGAACATGACACTGACTATGGTTTGGGCGTATTTAATTCTTGGTGTACCGGTAAGACATGAATACATCTGCCAAGCGCCAAACCGAAGGAATGTCAGAAGTTAGTCATGTAACAAGGCATCTGCTCTGCAAAATATATCCTTCACAATGCACTGCTCCAGCTGCACCTTGGACTCCAACGTCCGAGTCAGGTACAAGAGAACACTAACACTCTTCCAGTCCCCCAGATTTTTTATATCCACCAGGGACACATTGTTCTCCGCTAGCAGGCTAGCTCCACCCCGGCGCATCGAATGTGAGGACAACATTTGTAATTCTTTCAACACACACAGCTTAGACAGTTTGTTAGAGTACCAGTGATAAGACCCCCTTACCCAACTCTGACCCTGCATGAACCCAATCAACTGAGATGAGTCTGCAGGATAAACTACCCGTGATACCAAGAGAGACAAATAGTGACAAATACAAAAAATAGACCCCTGTACCGGGACGAAGGGAATGTAAAGAACCCTTTCATTAAACGAGATAGTCTTAGTACGTCTAACCGTGATACCCACTCCCCATGACTGCCAATCTACATCACATTTCTTGACCCCTAGATCGGGCTCTACCAAATTAGACTTACGCAGTAACCCCCTGAAAGCCAGCAGTACCGCCACCCAGAAAGCCAAATCTGCCGACTGACTGATGTCTAGCCCCTGGTTTAGTTTAATTAAATCTAGCAAAGTGGCGGGCCTAGCTTGCTTTGTAGTATCCCCCAGAGACCTTTTGATACCTTTCATGGTCACCATTAGCTCAAAGTTGTGCGGATCCACATGTTTAACCCCAACCATATCATGCAACAACCATACCGCACCTAGATATTGCTGAATAGATTTATAACACAACCGGTCCGTAAGATGTACCACATACAACAAAATAACTTCCCCTGAAGCCGGTACCGGATTATACCCATATTCCTCACAGAATTCCAAATATGACTTCCACTGTGAGGCACGCATCAATTTTGAACTCTCCGCCATCCACCTCGACTGGAAGACCCGGAGCTTCTTCTTCAGCTGGTCACCTGAAAGCAACACAACCAGTCTGAGAAGGATGGCGGAAGAGAACCCTTACACTTCTTGTCAAATAACCTAGACAGATAACCTGCCACTGTGTTTTCCTTTGAACTAATCCTACTGGACACCACATGAATATTGTAGAGGCAACACCTCCAAAATAACTCCCTAATCCACCACATACACCTGACACTCGTGGATCTCCCCGTCTGCAGCATTGCGTGGACCTGGGTATTGTCCGTCCAAATAACTACTTTCTGATCCCTCCAGATCTCCCCCCATCTATCCAACGCTGCTAAGACGGGCCACAGCTCCAGAATGTTGATATCAGCTTTAGGCACCAATTCCGAAGGCCTGGGAGACCAGTGGTGATCCAAGAAGACGTAAGCCTCGTCCTGACCATCCACATCCCAAGAACCCGCCACCCAATCGCCATCCCACCTGGCTCCAAACCCTGTGGTTGATGAGTCTGTTTGAACCTGAGCCCCCTGACCTCTAGTACACCTAATCATCCTGGCTTTGCCATTGAAGACATCCACAAAACTCACCCACCACTTTATGTCGTCCCCAAACCAATCAGGAAGATGAACCACATTCTTGTCTCGGGGAATGTATTTCAACAGGTTGATCAACCTTCTTGAGAAGGTCCTCCCACCTCGAACCACTTGGCTTGCGTGTGCTAAATAACCCCCCAAGACTTCCAAATCCTTCCTACTACATGACTTCAGATTAGCAAACTCGCTCACTAACTTCTTGGTTTTCTCCACCTTGTCTTGGGGCAGCCTAACTTCCAACTGCACACTATCTAGCTCTAGCCCTAGATACCTGCACACCTGAGACGGACTCACCACCTTCTTCCAAGCAATATGGAACCCCAGCTTCCTGAGCAAGTCAATGAGAATGGCCTGTTTGGACCTGCACTCCTCAAAGGAGTCACCTACCACTAAGTAGTCGTCTAAATAACCGTAGACACGGCCTACACCCCTACGCCCTAGACATCTTAGGACAAACTCTGTCAATTGGGTAAATATAAAAGGCGCACATTTCAAACCGAAGCTCAATGAGCAGTCTTCATAATACTCCTCTTGACCATCTAGACTCCACCTGAACCCCTGCATTGTCCTATCCTGTGGTTTTACCGGGATTGACCTATAAGCAGATTGAATATCAACCACGGCGAACTAACAATTTGGAGTTACTGACTCCAGAATCTTGTCTATACGTATAAACGAGAACTTTTGGCAAGTAGAGTCCATATGGTCATTAATACTGGACCCTCCTTCCCCGGATTCACCTCTACTGCAGTCTGTGATGGGCCTAATAGACCCATCTGATTTGAAGATTGCACCTAGCGAATGGACACACTGAGGCCTGGCCTCCACCCGGCGAACCTTACCCGCCAACAATTCCTGTCTAATGATACCATCCATCTTCACCTTTGCCTCTACCTTTTCAATAGAATCATAGTTAGACCTCAGATATGAGCCCGTATAACCTTCGTCTACAATTTGAAACCCGGTAGTCACTCCATCAAGAATGTAGTCCGCCTTCTCGTCTACCCCCGAGGGATTTCCATAACACTCATCAAAAAAGGCACAACAATTCAACTGGATAGGTCCCCCTCCTAACAAGTGATAACCCCTGCAATAACTACCACACGGCCTACTCACCGTTTTGCCGTCCCCGGGCCAAGACTCCCTCACCGCCGGCTCCATGGTAGGTGAGCGATAATCCAGAACTCGCCCTTTACCGCTGAATCCCGGCCGACAACCTTCCTCCTCCACACCGGGCTCAGTGATACAATCCAAATTCACACTGTCTGCATCATAACACACTCCTACACCATGTATATTACACACAAGCGAAGAATCCACACCGTTCGTAATCCCCACTCGTAGCGTTCCACCTTGCTCGCCGCCATATTTGTCTATGACGTCACTCGTCTCGTGGGAAACCACGCGCTCCGCGAGATCCAAGATGGCGGCGCCCACACTAGACGCGCCAACCAAAACATCTCCACAACAAACGTCCGCTTTTGTCAAAATACTCGCAGCAACACCCGGGTTTGGTGTCCCGCTGAGCATACAACCCGAAAAAACTGAAAGACCGTCCTTTCGTATAGGACCAGCAGCCACTGGGCAGGAATTTGTGCGTCCACACTCCTTTCTGGAGCTGCCACCAACGTTTACATCGACCAACCCGACCACGCTCCCTTTTACCGAAGGGTATGTGTCAACCACCGAAACATCATCACAACCTATAACCTTCACCCCCTCATGTACCTGACTCATGGGAGTCTGACTAACCATGCCTTCCACACCTCTCATGACCCCCGCACAACTGGTGCTAGCCCCCACGCCTACTAGTGACGCAGACTTGAGAGCCCCATCACCCTAGTCCTTAACCGACTGTCCCCCACACTTTGCTACCGGATGGTCACCCCCACAACCCCTGCATGTGTGTGGAAACCTACACTGGACAAACTTACACCCGTGTGCACTGTTGTACTCATTGCACACATATCTCCTACCTCCCTGGTTACTAGCTCCCCCAGATTGACCATAGCCCCCATAACCCCCGGATCCATAACCTCCCTGGTCATAGCCCCCGTACCATGTACCCCCATCCTGGCCGTAGCCCTGGTAACCACCTCTACCCCTGTTCATGCCACCACCTCTACCCCTACCCCTGCCGGATCTACCACCTCTACCCTGGCCTCCGCCACCTCCCTGGCCCTGGCCTAAACCGTTGTCCCCATACCTGTACCTGGCTATGTTCTCACCCCCAATGTACCTCATCCACAATTCGTGGTCACCATTTCTGAATGCCTTGAACCCATGCAGCTCACCTCTGTCCCTCATAGCCTTGTCATAATTAATGAGAGCCTGGTGTTCATAGACATTGACCTTGTCCATGAGGAACCTGATATGCTTACCATACCTGTGAGGCCTGAGACCCGCCTCACTCATGCTATTAAAGAAATTATGCGGCACCTCTGTGCTGAGTTCATGTAGTCGACCGTACCGTACCACTGCCACCGGGGTTGTGTCCGAGTGCTTGGCTGCCGGCCACTGAGTCCACACCTGCCCTCCAGGTGGCAGCACCCCTGGGCGGGAAGGTACCGGGTAACATAAGTCCTTTGCATTTATAGCACTATAAGTGCGGGCTTATACTCACACATATAAGCCCAACTCGCTTATGAGCCGCACCCAGACTTTGGGTCGCACTAGCAACCTGATTATTGTGACTTTAGTACTGTACTTTACTAGCAAAAACCCTCGTACAAGCCACACCCTGACTTTGTCCTTACCCTAAAATCTATTATTATCATAAATAGTAGTACACTCCAACCTTCAACTAATTATTTCTATCACATGATGATTCCAATTGGCTATCTCAGTATAATGGTAGTGCTATACAAGGTTTAACTATATAACTTCATGCCATGTCCTCCTTGTACCATCCCCAACCCTAGGCATTGCTAGATAGAATGGTTACTCGGGGCCTATTCAAAGCCCAGTGCTTATTGATTTAGATACTTCTCTTTTCATCAAAGCCTGGAGCCAAACTGCAACATTACAGTTTGTTGTAGCTTAATGGGCAGCTGGTGGAGTCTAGCTGTAGTGTAAATTCTTGCGTAGAAGCCACGGCTAGTACGAGGGTCAGATCGCCAGTGCGGCTTATATGATTTGCACAGAATCACGGTGCGGCTTATACGCGAGTTTTAGCTACTATGATACAGTACTAAAAGTCACCATAGTCAGATCGCTGGGGGGCTTATAGGATTGGCCTAAAGTCGGGGTCAGCTTATACGAGACGGTAGCAGTACTTATCCAATAATCCAATAATCCTCGTATAGATTGTATATGCACTTGGGGACGAACCTCCGAAGTGCCATTTTTCCTGTCATCTCAAAAAGCCCACTTTTCCGGTAACCTTAAGCAGTTTCCAGGCCTATCCTCTAGGTGGCACCACAGTACGTTGGTAGCATTGCTGTACATTTCTTTACCTCTTTTTTTCTTTTTCTTTTTTGAAGCTGTAACAGAACTATAACCATACTCATTTACCTCTAAAGGGTGGTATGATTAAGACTAAAGGAAAGGACATTAAGACTTACAGTGGCGCCATCTAGATAAAGTGAAGGAATTATCAAGATTACAGGGAACATGGGTTTTTAAGATTATAGGTAAAATGGGTGGCGTCTAGTCACTTGGCAGGTTTGTCCCATGGTGCATTGTATATGAATGAATCAACATGCAAGTTGTTAGATGTTTATCATTTGTCACATTCATACTGGGTTAGTTCTATTCAAACATTTTTTTGAGTAACTAGACTGAACTTGAACAATAATGTAAACTGAACCAAACATTGGTTGCGAGGGTGTTCAGTATTCCTCAGGGAGAGTACTGAGAACTATATGAGGTACATCAATATTCATATAAAGGGGGCTTTATGTCTGGAAGTGATTGAGCGGAAGGTGTGTCAATGCACCTCACGCTGTCAACTATTAGCCTTTTAAAGCCCACATATGCTGCTTTGATGCAACATGTCAATTGGTCATCATGATGCATGAATGTAGCCCGGGATGTAGCCATGATGAGGTCATCATGATGTGGCAATACAGTGTTGGGAATCTACCTGCCCATGCTGCATTGGTGAGTCATGACACAAACTGTTGCCTTTATGCATCATGCTATCTTAAAAGGGTTAAATTATGCATCAAAATCTGTTTTGGTAAGGACGATTCCTATTGATTTGTTTCCCCTTTTAAACAGTCATCACTTATTCTAACCTGACAGATGTTGTACATAATTCAAGGAAGTCTTTTGTCTGGTGTTGGTACCATGCATGGACCACTTATAATACAACCATTTATCATTTATAAGTTCCATTAAATCCTATTTGAGACCCGTTTTAACTAAATAGGTCGGAAGTTGCATATATGAAACATTATTATATTGCCATATTCGTGTACCACTCATCAAGAGGTTATCCTATATTCACCCTTAGGTGATATTATTTTAGATATTGCTGTGTTGATTTAAATGGAAATTAATTGAAATGAGATAATTAACATTTAAATAATATATAAACTACATTAGACAATACAATTATGAATCCTATGGCCATTATTCGGGAAAAATGGGGGTTGAAATCTGTTTTGAAACTCGGTATTCCAGAAAATAACTATTCATTTGTTAGAAAAATGTTAAAAACTCTTTTTTCAAAAGTAGTATTTTTCCACCCTACCCTACTTAAAGAGACCGTATCTAAGCTCTTAAAAGTGTGACTTCTGGCCAATTTCATTAAAATGGGTCACATTTTAGATGTAGTGGTAAATGCTACTATGTGCACTAATTCACTGACACTAGTTAGTTTGAGGACACAAGCTGTCTTGTGATGTGCCTAAATGGGTGAATCTAGCATGTTATAAGGCCTGTAGATATTCTTCTTTATACACTAAATGTGAGACGAGGTAGTAAAGCATCATACACTGCAACTACACTTTTGAAAGAATTCCTGGTTTGGGATCTACCATCATTTAGATGGGCAGTAACAAGATGGCTGAACGTTGGAGATGCCGACTCATACTTCTGCTGACAGTGGTGCCCGTTCTGAAAGGTAAGATATGTTCTATAGTTTGATCCATCCAGAAAAATGTTGGAAAGGTATAAAATATAAAAGTCAATACTTGAAATGGTGTAGGCTGTGTACACACAGACACTTTTGTTGCATTAAATTGTGATGCTGATATTTATCATATTCATTTATACATCATTTACATGTTCCAGCTGTTTTATATATCAGAGCTCTACATACTGCCCATATACAACATCAATTACACTTTTACTAAGCTAACAGAATTCCTATTATGATTTGATGTTACTGGTTTAATACTTTTGTCGACAAAAGGCTAAAAAGGTTGTCAATAAAAACACATCCCAGCTAACAAAATATGTTATTTTACGTCAAAATAACATTTAATTTTATATAACGTTGTGCTACAACAACAAAAACACATACAACACTGCACTATTCATGTTTTACTGCCTGAGGTAATGATGTCCTATCTTTGTGCCTCCAGCACTGACCACCTACAAGGTCTCTGTGTTCACAGGGACTCCCAGTGGAGCAGGCACTAATGCCCAGGTCTACATCACAATGCATGGAGAACTTGGCAAATCGCAAAAACAAATGCTTGATTCGTCGTCAAGCAACTTTGGAAACGGGGGGTTCGTGTCACTACAATTGTCAACAAAATGAGATTCATTTCATAAGATTCATCTTTTGGAAGCCAATGAAATGGGTATCGACCCCTAAAATCGACATGGGACATGGCCATTTAAGTGACATGTGACATGGCCTTTCTTAAAATCGACATGTGACATGGGGCTTAGTGACATGAATAAAAAAATTCTCGTTTAGTGTAAAGTATGCTACCCAACTCTTTCTTCAAATTCCGTCCTTGTGGGTAGTCAAATTTTAAAAATTTCCTGGGGCCTATGGCCTGAAGAGCCCAATTGTATAAATTACGGTGCCCCTACATTTTCCCTTTAGTGACACTAGTGACATGGCTTTTTCCTTAGTGACATGTGATATGGCCATTTCTTAAAATCGACATGCGACATGGGGAACCCCCCCCATCTACCCCCCCAATAATGAGGCACTTCACATGGAATCATGGCACAAAATAAGTGATTCTATCAAACACACATGGTTTATAACAAAATGATGCATGAAATTATATTCATTGTATCAGTCAAGTAAACTTTCCACATCATATTATAAATTATCATATGCCCACAGTTTATAGTCCAGAAGCGGGACAGGTTTTAGGACCAAGGCAATGAATCCCTGGAATTCTCCTTATAGTTCTTAGGATACAAAGGTATTAACTAACCTTATGGCAGGATTATCTATTTCACTGTGTTCATGATTGAAACAAGAATCAAGACATTAACGATTTCCCCAAAACAAAAAGTTGTTTGAAAGTCAAAGTAAATAAGTAAATAGAATCAATGATATGATAAATGAGTAGATAGAATCAATACATGTAAAAGGAAAATACTATTTTTTGAATAACCATAAGCATTTTTTGTTTTTGGTAATAGGACAGCTATCTTTTTCTTGGACTCAGCCTTGGACCTTGGAACTTTGTTGTGGATTCGTATTGAACATGACAACAGTGGAAACTATCCTGGTTGGTTTCTTGACAAAGTCATTGTAGAAAACACAGGTCACGGACAAGTTTTCGAGTTTGAATGTAATCAATGGCTCTCTTCTACATTTACCATCTCACGGGATTTGTATGGTGAGTTGATTTATATAACATATTTGTTGTTCAATGCTATCCTGACAGACATTGTAAAAGTGTATGAGTAGAGGTGAAAAACTGACACAGTGCAGGCTGTACAGTTGTGTACACTATATTCCAGCTTTGAGCCAACGCAAATACAACAAGATCAAAATAACCTGGATTATTTTTCTTATCATTTATTCATTTTGGTTTCCACTTACATTCCTATAGACCCATGCATCAAGAAAAACTTTAACATCACATTTTCTGAAAACACCCCCTTCTTGATGAATTGGTTCTAGTTATAAATCATACATTGTACTTGGGAAATTATCTTAGATTAAGCATCTCACTGATCACTAGACCTATGATATTAAAATACTGAAAGGTGAGAAGTTGAAAGCTAAATTTCCCGCCTAACTCAATATTAACATGTATAGTTTTGCTTCCTACAAATCAACAATATCAATGAAAATAAGTCTCTTGTTTTAACACGCTTTGTTTCAATTTCAATTGTGGTTAGATTCTTTAGATGTATATAATATTGTTGAATGTACTGTTTTTTGACTGTTAGTACTGATTTTGAGAATGCTCTCAACCCTCAGGTAAAATTCCTATTATGGAGGCACGTTTCGAAAACTATCCAACTACTGGTTTCAACGTTCTGTTTGATGACGATGATGGGACTTGTCTAAATCTGAATGATTACTGGACCTACCTCCCCATGACCACAATACGCCTGCCAGCCTCTGGAAATTTCCTGGTTAATCTAACAGTTGGTAACGATATCGAGCTGATTGCTGAGAAAACAGCAAAGGTGTTTGTCTCCAGATCAGGAGTCTACACAGGAGACTACTATGGTGCTACAGAACTCTACTACAAGTGCACGGCTCTCCCCAACCTCTCCTTCTCCTGCCAGTGCACCGGGGCCTGCTCTGTGTACATCAGGGTACGGTTCATGAGCATGGCGGCTACTGAGGGAATAGTGTACTCTCTGTGTGGAATAGATATTGGTTAACTTGATCAGGCTGAATAAGCTGCTCAATGATGAACAATGAATACTCATATTATGTTAACTTGTTGAATAATGA
The DNA here is from genome assembly GCA_947462335.1 of Harmothoe impar. NCBI lineage: Eukaryota > Metazoa > Annelida > Polychaeta > Phyllodocida > Polynoidae > Harmothoe > Harmothoe impar. Next base: position 7,694,596 of record OX381711.1, on the reverse strand, counting down.
CAAAAGTAGAAAATGGCGCCTCATGATGACAAAACAGGGGTTGTCAGGGTGGAGTCAGTGCTGCCCCTGGGGAGAGTACTGAGAACTATACGAGGTACATCAATATTGATATAAAGGGGCTTCATGTCTAGAAGTGATTGAGCGGAAGGTGTGTCAATGCACCTCACGCTGTCAACTATTAGCCTTTTATGGCCCACACTTTGAAGATGTCATATTTTATTCTAACTAAATAATTTACTGATGCACCATAACAGGTAATTCAATATGGGTGGGACAAAAGGCTGTCATATATAGGGTCAAGAGAGAGCCATCTGGTTGATTGCCTAGTATTGGCACGTGATTGGACAACTTAGGGAGACTAGTGTTCATTTATTAATCACCCCTCCCCCTTGAAAGCACATAATATATTTTGCCCCCCCCCCCCCCCACCGGCTTTGTCAGATCCTGCCCCTGTGGTGCTGCAGCATTGGACTGGTACACCGTCAGAAAAGTGAGAGTCATTGTCGCTAAAACTACCCTCACCTGAGGGTCAGGCACTCACTTTTCTGTGTGTGTAGGGCCATTATTTCTGCGGCCACCTTGCACCGAAAAATAATAGCAGACACTCAGTATCACTGGAAAGCTGTGAGTGTGTAGATAACAACCCTGGTGGGTGTAAGAAGAAAAAAGTCGTACAAACTTGGCAAATGAGCATTGAAAATAAAAAGTTTGAAAATAGCTTTTAATTATGAAAAAATTTGTATAAATGATACTTAAAAGCATAAGTATAAGCTAAAGTTAAATGTACATTACATCATATTGAAAAACCATCCAAATCCAGAACATAAAATTGTGGATGTTGTAGGTCATAAGGCCAAGGTCAAATAGCTTGGGTTGTTATCTACACACTCACAGCTTTCCAGTGATACCGAGTGTCTGCTATTAATTTTCGGTGCAAGGTAAAGGGCAGCCATTGCTGCAGCAGTAGTCTCACTTCAGGAGGAACGATCCAAATTGACCCTCGCCATAATGGGCCTTTGTCTATTTATGAGTGGCTATTGATGCTTCCAGGGGAATTCAATGGCAAAAAAACAAAGGTGGTGTTCAAAAAAAGTCACATGGTCCAAAAAAGTTAGGTAAGGTAATTTCTTTTTTTTAAAAAGGATTTTGAGGCATTGAATTGCTCCCATTTTTGTATAATTTCAGTAGAATTTGTGGAAAACCCAAAAATGCCTTCCAAAAGAAAAAGAAAAAATTGGGTTGGGTATAGGGTCCCTAGAGATACCTGAACACAACTCTTCTTTTTTGGCCTGAACAATGTGCTCAGTCAGATTGAAATTCAATGACTTTTCCATGACATAAAATTTCAATTTCCCATGCATTTATAACATTCTTGTCAGGGTTAGGGGGCTTGACCCATGGGGAAATTTCTAAAATCTAGAGATTTTGTGATATTAATTCTTTTTTCCCCCCATTTTCCATCACATTTCATGGCAGCTTTCAAATTCCATGACATTAAGTGTCCTATTCCATTTTTTCGCTTAATGGCAAAGTTCAAAGACAACCAAACTCAATCCATATATTTGGGTACATGTCCTTTTAATGGAATGTATACACGATTACATATAACTGGAGTGTACATTGGCTCTTTTTTGAAACTTCATACCCAATGAAGAAATATCCAAATACCATAGTAGACTTAAGTACACGCTAAAGTTAAATGTAAATCTAGTCCCTAAGCACCACTGTACTTTCAGCGTACAATGCACAATATCTAACACATGTAT
>OX381711.1:7645090-7692630 GCA_947462335.1 Harmothoe impar | reverse complement strand
TGCAGACCCACCTACAACAACACAAACAGCGTAACTAATTAACCCTCCACACAGAACTCAAGAATAAGACAAGTTGTGGCTCCAGAGGGGTCAAAAGCGACCTCGCGACCTGGACCGTTTTGGAAGCGACTTTCGACCTAATGCAATAATAAACGTGACCTGGCGACTTTTAGATAAAATTGACAGTACTTAAGGGGGTACAAATAAGCGACTTTGTGACCTGGACCCCTTAATTTCGGCGACTTTCCGACCTGAGGGGGGGGACCCCTCTGCACCCCCCAAGTTGGTATCTTGTGCATTTCTTGGGAAAAGCACAAGCTATAAATACACAAGATATAAACAGAAGATTGTCAAGTGATTATCCCATGTGATATATTAAAGGGGGATGTGAGTTTTTCTTGTGCAAATAACGAGAAATTCCCAAATTCATGACACAAGAAAATTTCTTGTGTACTTCTTGAGAAAATTAGTGCACAGATGAAATGCATGACGTGTATTTCTCACGTTTCACGCAAATAACGAGAAATTCCCAGGAATATGACACAAGAAAAATAAATGTAAAAGCACTCACCGAATGTCTGTCCTGGGACGGGGTAGACAAAGCCGGGGGGACCCGGCTGCCCGGGGGGTCCTGACGGTCCGGGCTGCCCTGTGTGCCCCACACCTCCGTAGTTAAGGCCCTTCTCACCAGGGGGAAGCACGCTAGGTAGCACTGTAGGTGGCGGCTAAATTAGTATGAAATAATTATGAAACAATTATGAAAAACTTTACCAACTTTACCAACAGTTATTAGGACCATATATAAATCGATGTTGCTCCCACAATGCATTTCACCCATCGCGATTTTGTTGGGTCCTGGTCGGTATTTACGTTCGAGCCCGGCCCCATGTTGTTAATGCAAATTTCTTCTCACGCACCCCCCCCCCCCCTGCCCCCCTAAGAGACCAAATGTGCACAGTATTTGCTGGTTAGAATAGATATTGTAAAGCCTCCCATATAAGCCTAACTCGCGTTTTGGCTGCATCCCCCAACTATGACACAATCATGTAAGCCGCAGAGGAGGTTTAATTTTGGCAACTTTAGTACTGAAGTACACATTTAAAAACGAGTGTACAAGCCACACCCTGAATCAGAATTTGTCCTGATCCTATATAAGCCGCACTGGCGATCTGATTTGCCGACTAGCTGCGGCCTATACGCGAGGTTTAACACTACTGCTTTTCGTTAACATGAATTGTTGCATACGTATCATTTTTTTGGCTCTGTATAAAGTGTGAATATACAGTGGGTGGATCTGGAAGTGTAACCACCTACGACATACTAGCTGCTGAATATACAAACCTGGAGTAATAAATTGTGACATGGTCCATGGCTCAAAAATCAATTTCATCAAAGATGAACCATAATGTTTTATTATGGCCGTGCTTCATGTCCCACCTACTTTATCAAAGGATATTGTTCAGAATTCAGCTTAAAATCTAGCTAATCATCAACTGTATTCTAAATGTAAGACTTTTGGAGTGCATGCTATATTTCCACCCATTGAAAATACACTGTAAAAGACTACACCTGTCCTCGTGGGATCCTCTAAAATTGCTCTTATTGTCAAACAAGGAAACAAGGATATTTTCTTGTGCCCCATCCTCCAAATAAGATATTGAAATAACATTCAGAACACATTCAAGTAAGATTGAAAATATGTCAAAAAATATTGTCACTTTAAGCGAAATGTTTAGTGTCTTTACCTTTTCAGGAATGGCGCCTTGGGTTGAGATGTTGGGACACGTGACGGCCTCCTGACCGCTGGATGTGTAGGCGTGTAGGTCTGTCATGAGACAAAATAACGTTTAACTCATTCAGCTTTTTGCTAGTCTATGAGGCATGAATACAGCAGTGGCAAGTAACTCTGCAGGGCTGCATTCTTAGATTCTTCCAGAGTTCATACACTCTTGAAAGGTTGGCATGCAATATAAATAGACAGAGCTGCACACTAAAGTGATTGAGTCAGTGGTTATTGCACGAGTGGGGCTCAGCCTGTATTTCACGCTGGCCGAATGCCTAGTGCAATACAGGCTGAGCTCCACTCATGCAATAACAACCGAAGAGGTCCCTTTTGAGTGAGGCTCTGTGTTTATTTCATGGTTTTCATGGTTCTTTCATGGTTTTACATCACTGTAAACAAACTGTACAGGGAGAGCCAGTGTTTGTTTACTCCTGAGGTGTTTGTTTACGTCCGTGGGATCGCCATCTTGGATTTTGAAAGGAGGTCACGTTTCCTAGCGACCCCATGACGACCCCATAGTGACCCCATAACGACCCCTAGAAGTGTGCAATACGGCCATGGCCTGCAATACGGGCTAGAGTTATTTCACGCTCCCCTGTGGCTCTGTCATTGCTTTACCCCTGACAGTCCGTATTCATCGTGAAATAATGCAGCATAAATGAGCATGAGGCATGCTGGTTGAATATTTGATATGATATAGAAATCTGAAAGCTAAGTGTATATTTTTGTAGTAGATATACTATTAAAAACCCTTACTTGAGAAAAACATCTTTAAAGGCTTGATATCATAGTTTTCAGTAAGTTGTCCTTTGCCTTAGGCCACACAATCAGGTGTTAAGAACAATCCTCTATGTTCAATGCAGATTATATATACATGTACATGTGTCGGTTTTTACAAGCCAGAGCTAGACACAAGTGTTTGGTTCTGGCTTGACTCTCTAGACAAATTGTTTTGATTTTAGTGAGCAATTGAAATTGAAGGCATCCATAGGAGTTAGATTAGTTGGTCAGATATTGTGCCACTTGCTCGGTGTCTTTGGAATACTTGTTGCTTGGTAACAGTGCAGTCCTAGGAAAAATTACGATAGCCTAATGGAATCCACATGTATACTGGGGGTAGGTATGGTAAAATACCTGCTATTCCCAACTATTGTGGTGGTTGCTAGACATGGAATGTCTGGGATGGCTGTTTCTAGGTAACTGAGCAGTCCTAGCAACATGACAATAGCTCCAACAGAATCCCTGTATACTGGGGGTGGTATGGTCAAATACCTTCTTTTACCAACTATGGAGCCAGTTGTTAGGCATGGAAGGTTTGGAATTGCTGTTGCTAGGTAACAAAATGCCAATAGTTCAAACAGAGAATCCCAAGTATCTGTTTACCGGGGGTATGGTAAACTAACTTCAGTTCCCAACTATGATGTTGTTTTGGAGCAAGCGTGATTGACAGGCATGACCCAGGTAATCCAATGACCTGGGGTCACACCAGTCAATCATCTGATTTTGATTAGAAGGTGGTAGAAGGTGCTTTACACAAGTATTTGAGTATTCAGCATGAATGTAAAGTAACATATATATAGGTAGACATTCTGTACTAATAGAGGAATGTCATTTTAAAGATCACATAGCTATGATGATCATAAACCCGGGGGGGGGCACTTAGTATATTTTGTATACACATGTGTGCGGCTGGGAAGGGTACTTTTTCTACAAAATCGCCCTAACAAGGGTCCACTTTTTAAAGAAAAATCGCCCTAACAAGGGTCCACTTTCATGAAAAACGCCCTAACAAGAGTCTACTTTTCACAAAAATGTCTGAGTTTTCGCCAAGATCTGCCAGTTTTCACAAAAAATGTCGCAGTTTTCAACAAAATTCTTCGCAACCCAGGTAACATGCCCAACTGGCGCCCAGTTGGGTTTACCTTGGGCAACCCTGGGCTGGACTGGGCTGTGTTTTGGGCTGGGCAAGTCCATGGGCTTCAGTAGGGCCCCAGTTGGGCTAAGTGATTTTTAAAACATACTCTGTAAATATCCCTGGTATCTTGAATCATGCTCTCTATTTAAAAAAATCCAAGCATCAAAATGTTATAGTCACTTTGTGTAGGAAATGTATGATTGGGTTTTAGGTGGGCTTATACTGGGCTAATTTTAATTTTCACAAATGCTTTATGGAAGCCCCTTTCAGTATGAATCAAACTCTCTTTTAAAAAAGAAATTGATTAGAAGTTTTATTATGGTGATTTTGCTGGAAAATCATAGTTGGGCTTTCTTTGGGCGTGATATGGGCTTCTCAGCAAGTAGTTCGGAGCATTGACACTAGATGGCCATGTGGTTCTAAGCTTTGACACTAGATGGCCTCTGTATACCATGTAGAGAGAATTCCTCCAATTTAAGATAACTTCTTCATAAATACAATGAAGCCAAAATGGGTCATGTAGTTAATACATGTATAAGAATGAAGATATTTTAATGCAGTTTGATAATATATGGAAGCTTCTTTTTTATTATGTAAATAAAGGTAGACAATGAAGTATTCACCTGAAGACCCCTATCCTGGGGTTCAAAATTAACTATAAGACATGGACCCACATATCCTGAAGGTATTGGCTAAAGATTTGATGGCTTATATGAAATAGCCACTTGCACAAATCTTATCTTTGCTGACTTGAACTTGATGAATACATTTTCTATCTTCCATGTAGAAAATGTTTGACTTGGAAGGCTTCCTGCAGGGATATCCAAGCTGAATATTAACTTGGGCCAGCCCAACCTGTGCCCATCCCAAGCCCAGTTAGACATAAGTCATTAAGATATAAGGCAATATATTAATTAAAATCAATTACCAGATTGCCCTATTATGTAAGTTATATACCTAAAATATGAAAGTGGGGCCCGTCCGGAGCCCAGCCGGGGCCCAGTTTGGGCTAGCCCGCTTGGGCCCGGACATTTGCCCAGTGCCCGTTCTCGTCGGGCCCCAGTCGGGCAGCCCAACTGGGGCCCAGTTTCCAGCCCAACCGGGGCCCAACTGGGGCCCATTTAGGGTTGCTACTTGGGAAGAGGGTAATTTTTTCAGCAGATTTACACAAACATGGTATATTCTATTGCTTTTTTACTGAAACCTAGGCACTTTTGACCGAAAATGCCCTAACAAGGGTAACTTTTTGGCATCAAAATCTACCCTTTATCGCTTTTTTACCGAAACCTAGGCACTTTTGACCGAAAATGCCCTAACAAGGGTAACTTTTTGGCACCAAAATCGCCCTAACAAGGGTAAGGGTTGCCAGAGGTCCAGCCCCACACCCCTGTCAAAAAAAATTCAAGTGCCCCCCCGGGTTATAAACAATTGGTTTAATCACCAGGGTTTGGACCAATCTCCAGTACCTGTTTGTATACTGACCTGTGTGTACAAAGGCGTTGACGGAGTAGGGGTAGGGGTACCTGAGAGCACAGAGTAGGGGTACCACAGAGTAGGGGTAGGGGTACCTGAGGGCACAGGGTAGCGGTAGGGGTACCTGGGGGTACAGACTAGGGGTAGGGGTACCACAGAGTAGCGTAGGGGTACCCGAGGGTACACAGTAGGGGGTAGGGATACCTGAGGGCACAGAGTAGTGGTAGGGGTACCACAGAGTAGCGGTAGGGGTACCTGAGGGCACAGAGTAACAGTAGGGGTACCTTAGGGTACAGAGTAGGGGTAGGGGTACCACAGAGTAGCGGTAGGGTTACAGTGTAGGGGTAGGGGTACCTGAGGGAACAGAGTAGCAGTAGCGGTACCTGAGGGTACAGAGTAGGGGTAGGGGTACCTTAGGGTACAGAGTAGGGGTAGGGGTACCACAGAGTAGCGGTAGGGGTACCTTAGGGTACAGTGTAGGGGTAGGGGTACCTGAGGGAACAGAGTAGCAGTAGCGGTACCTGAGGGTACAGAGTAGGGGTAGGGGTACCTTAGGGTACAGAGTAGGGGTAGGGGTACCACAGAGTAGCGGTAGGGGTACCTTAGGGTACAGTGTAGGGGTAGGGGTACCTGAGGGCACAGAGTAGCGGTAGGGGTACCTGGGGGCACAGAGTAGCGGTAGGGGTACCACAGAGTAGGGTAGGGGTACCACAGAGTAGCGGTAGGGTACCTGACCTCATACTGACCTGTGTGTACGAAGGCGTTAACGGAGTAGCGGTAGGGGTACCTGAGGCCACCATAAGACTATTCCTCGAGCCGGCTCGTTGGCGCTCAGGACTGTTGGATCTGAGGATTGTTGGACCTGAGGACTCACCTCTAAAAAGTAGTTCGCTCACTGTTTCCAATCATATTCTTTGAAGTTATTGAACTGGGATATTAACCATGCATTGTGCTTGGAGATTGTAGAGCGGGAAGGCAATGGCGGCCGTGTTCTAGCAAGCCCAAAACTAAGGTAAGGAATTGTTTTATTTTCACCATTTGGCAGTAATTTAATGGTCAACACATGGAATCCTTACTATTACCATATTCTTACCATGACCGGTCATACAACCAGATATGTTTGAAGTGGTACAACACTCACTATGGCAGTGTATGAAGTCAAAATTATTGTTCACCAATGCAGACGACATTGATTCGGCGATCTGTCAACATTGAAAACTCACTGAATAAAAGTGAGAGTTTATAGCGATGCAAGGCCAGCGCCGATTTCCGCCCGTCCTCTCTACACTAAGAACTTGCTTTCCTTATAGGGCCTGTAGGGGGGCCTGTAGGGGGGCTTCAGTAATCGATGGTACAAAGATCAATGATTATGTAGACATGGGCAGAAAATATAAAGTAAAGATGGAACTATATCATATAGTGTTATGACACTATCGTTATGACGAAGTGCGGCCGTGTGCGAAAGATTATTACGCCGAAGCCTGAGGTCCAACAAGTCCTCAAGTCCAACAATCCTCAGCGCCAACGAGCCGGCTCGAGGAATGGTCCACTCGAGGCCACAGAGTAGGGCTACCACAGAGTAGCGGTAGGGGTACCACAGAGTAGGTGTAGGGGTACCTGAGGGCACAGAGTAGGGGTACCACAGAGTAGCGGTAGGGGTACCACAGAGTAGGGGTAGGGGTACCTGACCTCATACTGACCTGTGTGTACAAAGGCGTTGACGGAGTAGCGGTAGGGGTACCTAAGGGCGTCAAACCTCACTGTCTCACCCCGAGTAACACGCGGCTGATTCACTCCCAGCGGGTGACGTAATGTGGACGGAGACCCCTGACACATAAAGTTTTAAAACACTTGTATGAGGACATTTCATGTAATATCACTATTATTGTGGAACCTTATAGAGTCCCTATGCAGTGACTGTCTTCATGTCATAATATTATTAATTTTGTCTCATCTCTTGCTATGTAGAATGTTAAATGTTTTAACATTATTCCAAGGTTAGAAATTAAACATTGGTGCAACCTTGTAATACATATGTCATCCCAACATATAATTCTTAATATAGGACCACTGCAACAATCACTAATATTGAACAATTCTATTTTCATTTGTATAATATAATGTGCAATACATTTCAATCTCAATACCAAAAATGGTTAGACACCATACGAACTGTATTACTATCATTTAGGACTTATCTAACTTCATTACCCACACACATGAGGTGTCTTCAAGTTAATTTTGACAAATTTTCAGTGGTTTCATGCAGTAAATGGCACTTTTTTATGTCAAATATCATCCCTGAATTTCCTTTGTCCTTTAAACATGTAAAGCACACTAGGGATCAACTTTATAACCAAATATGATGGCAAAGTAAAGGTCAACCTGTCAGAAATTGCACAGCCAATATTGGACCAATGTAGCTAGAATTGATCAGAATAATATGATGGCCCTGAAATGTTCCAACACTGGGTCAACACTGGGTCAATATCAACTTCTGTAAGCATGGGCTAGCTCTGTGACATCAGTCAACCCAGCAATGGCCCATTATCAGAATTCCAATTTTGAACCAACATTATATTTCAAATGAGTACTTGCCAAGGGTGGGCCATCATTGTAATTTGTATGTTGAACCAATGTATGCATTACCTACAATGGGTCATGGTTGGTATATCGATTGCAATGGAGTCGATCATTGCCGACATCACCCGATGTACCTTTGCTACCTAGGATACGGTCTTTGTCAAAACACATTGGTAATTTAATCACAGGGGGAAACAGGGTACAAAATTATTGGCCAAAAGACCCCCGACGTCCACCTAACAATCCCTTATCTGATTGGACTAATCAGGCTAATCCCTTCTCCTCACACTTGAGACAATGGGGAGGGGATTAAGAAAGGGGTGGGTTGCAGAGTATCACCCTATCAGTCTTATCAGTGGCCATTGTTCTAGGTCTGGAAGGTGGCAGATAACAGATAACCTATGGTCCTATATGGCAAATCATATATGGCCGTCGGGGGTCTTTTGAACAATATGGCAGCGCCCATGGTACAACATGTCTAAGCCTTATATATAAAATGTGTGTGTTTACCTGAGACATGAAGGTGTAGGCGATGGGCATGGCACCCGTCTCCCCGTATAGCCCTATCCTATCCCCCTGCTGTACGAACGGACACTCGACCCCCACCGTGTCCTTGAAGTAGATCTGTACCACAAACACACAGAAATAAACACAATAATACAGGTTATTGATATAAACATACAGTAAAAAACACACAGATACAGACACACTGATAGAGGCACACTGATACAGGCACACTGATAGAGGCACACTGATACAGGCACACTGATACAGGCACACTGATAGAGGCACACTGATACAGGCACACTGATACAGGCACACTGATACAGGCACACTGATACAGACACACCAATATAAACACACAGATACAGACACACAGATATAAACACACTGATATAAACACACTGACATAAACACATTGATATAAACACACTGATATAAACACACTCATATAAACACACTCATATAAACACACTGATATAAACACACTCATATAAACACACTCATATAAACACACTGATATAAACACACTCATATAAACACACTCATATAAACACACTCATATAAACACACTCACATAAACACACTCATATAAACACACTCATATAAACACAGTGACATAAACACACTGATATAAACACATTGATATAAACACACTCATATAAATATTTTGAGATGGACATTTGATTTAGTATAGTGGTTATTCAAGTATTTTAAGCTCTTTTTCTTCTTAAATGATAGTAAAGTTTAGGTGTTATTCTTTCCAGAACACTTGAAGTAGTGTACATGAATAACCATATTCCATTGTCCATCTCAGGCAGTCAGGGTATGTGTCCGACTCATGGTGAATGTGCCCTAGATACTTGGGGGACCAGAGAGACCAAATGTTGAACACTTTATCTGAAACTTGTATTAGGGTATTTTGAGGGTGCTGCTTTGATGTAAAAATGAAACTAAAATGAGTACACACATTTTGAAACAAATACAAACATATTAAAGATGAAGCTTATCAGTCTTACACATGTGACTTACATCTGTCTCAATCATACTGTTCATGTAATACCAGTACAAGTGATTGCAAAGAAAATAGAATGAACTATTTGCTTTACAGCTATTACCCTGCTTAAATTGCTATTGGTTTATTAATTGATATCTTTTGCATAAATGTGTGTATCCATTTTAGTCTCATTCTTATACCAAATTGTGACCTTTGACCTTGTATTTCACCTTGTTGCGACACAGATATCCCTTTACACATGAGTAGTTTAGTATGTATCGGAACGGGACTATGGTTAACTACTGTTTATTACTCAATCGATATGCAGCCAATCAGAGGCCGCCATTTGGTCACGTGACCCGTTGCCATGGTAACGTGACCTACTTAGGGCTCTCAGCCAATCAGAAGCCAGCATTCTGGGTGACCTACTGACCTACTTAGAAGCTCTCAGCCAATCAGAGGCCGGCATTCTGGTAACCATGGTAACGTGACCTACTTACTTCACGTGACCTACTTAGGCTCAGCCAATCAGAAGCCGGCATTCTGGTAACTAGGGTAACGTGACCTACTTAGGGTTTGTTTGTAAACAACACCACGTGGCTCTCTTGTTTGTAAACAACACCGCGTGACACGTGACTGTTTGTAAACAAACAAACAAAAAAGTTATGTAACTTATATATAGAAATAAAAACACAACAAGATAATTTCTTTTTTTTCATTTTATTCTTTATTTTCATTTCAATCAAAAAAACACACAAGTTTATGCTTTTTTAGCTTGCTTCTTCGATTTGCAACAACCCAACAGGCCGCAAAGTCTCACGCCGCCGTCACTCGCACCGCACCCCGGACGGCCTCTCTCTAATAGACATTGCACGACTTTGGATAAATCCAACACCATTTCGGTAAGGCAGAGAATCTTTGCCTCCATGAAACGTCCGCCATCGCAACAACCTGTCACAACAGCATCATCGATAGCTTCTGACTCACTGTCCGGTCGCTCAGCTTTGGGATTTTGCTCATGCGCATGACGCACTTCTTGGGGTTTCTTGTTCGACATGCTTCAATTAGGAAATGAACGCAATGAGGTCCACAGGTGTCAGCAGAAGTGTCTTGTAGTTGAACGCGGTTTCTTTGCCACTTGAACGGAGCAGAGCGTTCCACGAAAGACAAGAACTCCGCACTCAGCGGCGGTAAGCCGAAGGAATCAAAGTAGTACACTTCACCCGTGCTCGACACGTAAAACGCCACCCAATGCTGACCTGGTAAATGTTGCGGATCTGTGTTGCTCACGAAACAAGTGTCTTTGATAGGGTGCTTCGGAATAGTGTCACAAGAGAAAACACCTAGGAAACGATGTTTTGTGTGAACGTTTTCCTTCAACACTCTGCTTATTTCAAGCGTGTTCATACGATACGCTAAGTACCGCTGTCTTGTCTTCAGTTCATGTGGTAGTCGGTGATGGGGTGTCGATCTCGGGTCAGCTCGACGACGTTGTCGTACACCAAGTAGAGTAGCACCGTTGTTGTCGCTTGTAGCGCCGAGCGGAAACTGACTTCCACCCTCAGCTGACCCGCTCTTATAAGGTTCACGCGACACCCGTCGTGCGATCTGTCTGGGGTTAAATCGAGGGGGAACACCGTGTAACCGTTCAGGAATTGATCGTATGAAATACCACAGGAGCGCGCGCCCTCGTACATCCCCGTTTCCGTGTGTAGCGCCAAGTACTCTCTCACGGCCGCTTTGGTGTTAAAGTCGGGCACGTAGGCGTCGTTCGGCACTTTCTGATCGTTCACTATCACTTGAAGCGAGCTGATGTCGTAATGCTTCATCTCGAACGGGTTCTTGGTGTAGCTACCGTTGAAGGCGTCGTGGCCCAGGAAGCAAATCATCATCGACTTGGGAAGCTGGCCTGTGTTGGAGTGCGTGTAGCTGTGATCTCTGTTACCTTGAGGGATGGCGTACGTCGTCACCTCCACTCTGTTCACCGGGTAGTCGAAGGGGCCGTGTTCTATCACCGCTCTCTCGTGCGTTTCCGCTACAGCGTCCGCCACCAACACGCGTCGCACGTAGAGCTTTGCTTTGTAGATCTTCAAGCTGTAGCCTGCGTCAGCGGCGCACATCAGATAGAAAGAGGGCGCTGCCTGTTTCAGAGTGAGATTGATTTCTGTCTCTCCAACGATGAGCTTCGGTTGATGAGCCAGGTCAAAGTGCAGTCGCGCCATCAGCGAAAAGCGCTTGTTGGAGATTAGCTTCCTGCGCGCTTTGTACCCCGCATTCGCGTTAGTCAACGCGTCAAAGTGACCAGGCGTATCTTCATGCCACCCCTGGGCGCTCATGACGCCGTCCTTCACGTCTTTGTTGAGTAACCCTTCCAAGTAAGCACGGTAAGGGTAGGTCTCGGTGTTGCCAGACACTTTGAAACCGCCGATGGAGACTTGGACGTCTTTGAAGAGCGAGTGAGCCAAGTTGTTCACCGGAGCTACCGCGTCGGTGTCCTCGAGCGCCGCTCCGCTCGCTTTCAGCACTTGACATTCCAGATGAAGGTAATTCTCGTTCAGGTCTGTGTACTCTTGCGACTTGTTGATGGTGAAATTTATGTTACCTCCATCCTCTAAAGAGTTTTTTGTTTCTATCCCGAGGAAAGACGACTTTAAGATAGTAGTCTGAGTCGGCGCTACGGTGTGCAGGTCGAGCTCAGAGAGCGCGCACTCGTTACTGCTCTCGTGTACGTAAGCCATTGTGTTCTCTCTTCACGCGGACGACAGACTGACGCCGGCCGCCTCCAGTCTTTTTATTTATACCTGAGCGCCTAGGCGCTTACCGGTCGAATACATCCCCTCTACGTCTCTTGCAAGAGCCACCGCCCGTCTGAGGAGAATGCCGGCGACGTTTCGACCCTTTCTTAGACGCGACAGTCGTCTTTCCTCCCGAGAACGCCGTACTCGCCAGTCTCTTCAGAGCGCCTGCACCTCGGTCTTTCACGCTGCTCTTTAAAGTCCGACCCGCCAGCACATCTTTAGCTACGCCCACACCGGCGCGGAGCAGCGTTTTTCCCACCGACTTCAATAGCGGGGTAGCCGAGCGCATCAGACCTAACAGAGCGCCGCCCAAACCGTGCCCGCTCTGGAAAGAGCGCCCGCTGTACACGTTGATGCCGTTGCCCAGCTGCGCGTTGTAGTAATCGCTGTACCCTCTGCCGACGGTGCGCCTGGGTGGAAAGTACGGAACGCGTTGACGCATCTTTTTTTTCTCTTTCAGCGCTCAATAGGTCTCAGATGAAGTGTCACGGTCACCTCGCCTCTACCGAATGGGATGGAATGACCGGATCGGTCTCTTAAATAGATGCCGACCTCGGTAAACCTCTTGGATTTCAAGGGGAAATAATCCAAATGGGGAAAACTGATAGCTTGCACGCCACCTCGACGCTTTCCGCCTCTGTCCACCGCGACGCAGCGCAACAGCGGCACTTGCATGTCGCCCACACGTCTCTCCTGGATCATGTCGGTGTATATGTACACAGAGTGCACGTCCCCGTAAACATCCATCGAGTAGGCGCCGGTAGTGGGCGACGCGAAACACGTCTTCTCTCCGAAGCCTAGAACGCATGCGAGATGCTGAGTCAGCAGGACAGCACAGTGTCTCGGAGGTTTGATGGTGACGCGTTTCGTCTTGGCGTCGTACGATAAGATCCGCATCGGTTTGAGCAAGAAGCTGGAGCCCTCTAGTCTGTCATCTCGCAACGTCTCACTCAAGCGCTCGAGAAGGGTGTGGTTGCTTCCGGTGAAAATAGGAGGTATCTGGAATATGTTTGGAATGAAACTGCGCACTCCCATGTCTTTCTCCATCTTTTCGATCATCTGTCTTGCTTGATCGCTGATCGCCTTCTTCTTCACCGCCGGGGACAAGAACTGCTTGTATACGGCATTCGTCTGTCTCAAGTCGACCTCTCTCTTGAACCTTTTTGTTTCCGGTTTCAATCGCTGCTCTTCCGACGTGTCTGATATCTCTTCCACCGTTACATAGCTCGCTTCCTTCCGAGCTGACTTGAGCCGGCGCCATTTTCAACGTCTTGTGGTGAGTGCGATTGTAAGAAGACACTACATGGTGCAGTACGTCTACGTAGCGATACGTGCGCTTGTGTGTGAAATAACGCCACAGCTTCTCCTTCAGACTGCGGTTCAAGCGCTCCACTAGACTAGCTTTGATGTCGTCGTTCTCGCCAGTGAAAAACTCTATGCCCTCGCTCTTCAAGTGATCTTGAAAGATCTTGTTCAAAAACTCTTTCCCCTTGTCTGTCTGAACAGTGCGCGGTCGTCTCTCGCCAGTGTCTGTCATCTTTCGGAAGGCCTCGGTAACATCAGCGCCACTCTTGGATTTAATGGGAACGGCCCACGCGTACCTAGAGAAAACGTCGATCGCAGTCACCACGTACCGGAAGCGGTCGTTGTGAGACGCCAAAGCCTGCATGTCCATCAGATCTATCTGCCACTGCTGATCGATTGCACCGGTTATAGTCTTGTTCCTTGCGAATTTTCTCCGAATGGGTTTATGTTTAGTGTAGGCGTCCAGCGACACTAAAGCATCTCGGATGACGGCTGGGTTTAGGTGGCGAAAATGATGTTTCTGGAGTTTAGTCACGCTAGTGAAACTGGAGGGCGCTTTGACGTCGGTATATCTAGCTACTACGCGCTTCTTTTCTTTTCCCTTCTTGGTCAGTCTCTTCACTGGTTTTCCCATCGTCGGCCTGTTGGGGGCGTGAACGACGCCGCCGCCGCTAGGCGGTTGCGCCCTTTCCTTTTCTTACTCGCCGCGCTCCAGAGCGCCGCCCAAACCGTGCCCGCTCTGGAAAGAGCGCCCGCTGTACACGTTGATGCCGTTGCCCAGCTGCGCGTTGTAGTAATCGCTGTACCCTCTGCCGACGGTGCGCCTGGGTGGAAAGTACGGAACGCGTTGACGCATCTTTTTTTTCTCTTTCAGCGCTCAATAGGTCTCAGATGAAGTGTCACGGTCACCTCGCCTCTACCGAATGGGATGGAATGACCGGATCGGTCTCTCAAATAGATGCCGACCTCGGTAAACCTCTTGGATTTCAAGGGGAAATAATCCAAATGGGGAAAACTGATAGCTTGCACGCCACCTCGACGCTTTCTGCCTCTGTCCACCGCGACGCAGCGCAACAGCGGCACTTGCATGTCGCCCACACGTCTCTCCTGGATCATGTCGGTGTATATGTACACAGAGTGCACGTCCCCGTAAACATCCATCGAGTAGGCGCCGGTAGTGGGCGACGCGAAACACGTCTTCTCTCCGAAGCCTAGAACGCATGCGAGATGCTGAGTCAGCAGGACAGCACAGTGTCTCGGAGGTTTGATGGTGACGCGTTTCGTCTTGGCGTCGTACGATAAGATCCGCATCGGTTTGAGCAAGAAGCTGGAGCCCTCTAGTCTGTCATCTCGCAACGTCTCACTCAAGCGCTCGAGAAGGGTGTGGTTGCTTCCGGTGAAAATAGGAGGTATCTGGAATATGTTTGGAATGAAACTGCGCACTCCCATGTCTTTCTCCATCTTTTCGATCATCTGTCTTGCTTGATCGCTGATCGCCTTCTTCTTCACTGCCGGGGACAAGAACTGCTTGTATACGGCATTTGTCTGTCTCAAGTCGACCTCTCTCTTGAACCTTTTTGTTTCCGGTTTCAATCGCTGCTCTTCCGACGTGTCTGATATCTCTTCCACCGTTACATAGCTCGCTTCCTTCCAGCTCAGCGGGTATTTTGAGCTGAACGTTAGCTTGCTCAGACCGTTCGCGTTTTTCATTCTCTTCCAGTCTACCTGCGGTTTTCTTCCTTCGGCGAATATAGTGTCTTTTAAAACGTTGATCGCCTCCTCTAGCGAACCCTTGGTGCGCAGAGGAACAACGATGATCAAGTCGTCGTCGTGCACGTTAGTCCATTCTGTAGGGAGGATGATCTCAGTCAGAGCCGCTTCGTACGCTTCGGGCAGAAGGAGC
This sequence comes from Harmothoe impar, assembly GCA_947462335.1. Lineage (NCBI taxonomy): Eukaryota > Metazoa > Annelida > Polychaeta > Phyllodocida > Polynoidae > Harmothoe > Harmothoe impar. The sequence goes on along the minus strand of OX381711.1, from coordinate 7,677,372 downwards.
GGCAAGTCGAAGTGAGTTCGGAAAGACGTCAAGCTGTTGTCAGGATAATACTCCATAGAGCTGTTGCTAGGTAGGGTGATGTTCTTTTTTTTTTTTTTTTTTTTCTACGTTATTTTTTTGACGGGGATCCACTCGTTGAACTTGTCGTCGTAACCTAACCAACGTACGAAAGCTAACTCTTTACCGTCGACGGTCTTGCGGCGCAACACCTCGTCTATCAGGTAGTTGTTGTCGTAACGACTCTTGTACACCTTCTGAACCTCTTCCGGGTAGAAGACGCCTTTTATCTCCTCGCCCTTGTCGTCTTTCAGCTCGAACCCTCTGCTTCCCAACGTCTTAGCAACGTCGACCACTTCCTCGCGCCAGTTTCCCTCGTACCCTTTGTCGAAGGCGCCTTTAGTTTTCAACATCCTCACTCTGTCACCCGGAGCGATGACGTCGACGGCGGACGTCTTTGTTTTTTTCTTCTTTTTCCATATTTCGTCGATTTGTTTGTCAGTTGGGAGATCTTGTCGGTAGAAAACTGTTTCGCTGTTTTCCGAGCTGACTTGAGCCGGCGCCATTTTCAACGTCTTGTGGTGAGTGCGATTGTAAGAAGACACTACATGGTGCAGTACGTCTACGTAGCGATACGTGCGCTTGTGTGTGAAATAACGCCACAGCTTCTCCTTCAGACTGCGGTTCAAGCGCTCCACTAGACTAGCTTTGATGTCGTCGTTCTCGCCAGTGAAAAACTCTATGCCCTCGCTCTTCAAGTGATCTTGAAAGATCTTGTTCAAAAACTCTTTCCCCTTGTCTGTTTGAACAGTGCGCGGTCGTCTCTCGCCAGTGTCTGTCATCTTTCGGAAGGCCTCGGTAACATCAGCGCCACTCTTGGATTTAATGGGAACGGCCCACGCGTACCTAGAGAAAACGTCGATCGCCGTCACCACGTACCGGAAGCGGTCGTTGTGAGACGCCAAAGCCTGCATGTCCATCAGATCTATCTGCCACTGCTGATCGATTGCACCGGTTATAGTCTTGTTCCTTGCGAATTTTCTCCGAATGGGTTTATGTTTAGTGTAGGCGTCCAGCGACACTAAAGCATCTCGGATGACGGCTGGGTTTAGGTGGCGAAAATGATGTTTCTGGAGTTTAGTCACGCTAGTGAAACTGGAGAGCGCTTTGACGTCGGTATATCTAGCTACTACGCGCTTCTTTTCTTTTCCCTTCTTGGTCAGTCTCTTCACTGGTTTTCCCATCGTCGGCCTGTTGGGGGCGTGAACGACGCCGCCGCCGCTAGGCGGTTGCGCCCTTTCCTTTTCTTACTCGCCGCGCTCCTATAGGAAGTCGGAGTTTGGAAAAGTTCACTGCCCTCCTCGTCGTCAGAGGATTGATCGTCCACCTGGAGAGAAGAGTCTGCTGCTGCTACTGCTGCTGCTGCTGCTGCTGCTGCTTCTCCTTCTTCCGAGTCGAAGCTCGGTCGTTTCCGACCTCTGTCAGCAAGCCGTGTGTCCAAGCTTTGGCCAGGTCCGCTCGCTTTATACAGATGGTTTCCGATCAAGGAGTCTGTGGGAACTGCTTCGCGCAGCGCTTTTGTGAACGGAGAGTAGCCCGCCGGTCTGGGCGCCGTCTTCCTGAACCTGGCGGCGTCGTTCAGTAAGTCCACTATGTTGATGCGATGCTCAGGTGGTATTCTCCGACCCGACATCTCGCGCACCGCACCGTCCTCGTTCCACTTGACCACACCGGATTTCTCCAATTGTTTGTACAGCGTCACTGTCCGGATGCGATTCCTCTTGGGAACTTGGTTCACCAACCGCTCAAGTAGGGACGCGCTGGCTTCTTCAGCAGACTGACGGAGGTGAGCCGGGGGCGAAGAAGTGTAGGACGAAGAGATGTTGCTGTTGTTGGGATTCGCGAGAAAAAATTGCAATCTATTCAACAACCTTCGGTATTTCAACATTTTCTCGCGCGATTCCAAAGTGGGATCGTTCAACACTAAGTCCAAGTCCCTGTAGATAAACTGTAGCACCTGGTGCAAGGCCGCGTCGGGATGAAGGGACTGTTCTGCCTGCTTGTGGTAATAGGCCATATCGGCAGGTAGGCGGGCGGCGGTGGCAGGGGCGGAACTCTCGTTCTTTTCAGTACGCTCATCAGGAAGAGGAGGAAGGTTTGGAGCAGTAGAAGTACTAGCAGCAGCGACTGCAGTAGTAGCAGCGCTAGTAGTAGCAGCAGCGGGCACATGATGAAGTAGACCTGCTCGTGATGATTTGTAGAGCGTCTCAGGATCCACGAGCGCTAAGCGTTTGTAGTGTTGTTGCTGCTCTGAGTCCGTCATGGGGACGACGGTGGCGATGACGCTGGCGGTGGCGGTAGTGGTGGTACTGTCGGCGAGTAGGTGTCGAATGAGGTGTCTCATATACGGAGAATGCTCTTTATAAGCGGTAAGGCCATCCCTATGAGAGCCGGAATGAGGAAACCTCCCTCTTGTACCAAGACGCGTCTCTTTTTTTTGATGGGCGTAGATTTTTTGCCGACCTCCCTCAACACGTCAGCCGATTCTCGAAGCTTGTCCAGTTGTTTGTCGCTGAGCGGGATGTTCCCTACCAGTAAATTGTGACAGATCTCACTCAACCCTGCGATCAGATCGTCGCTTCCAGAGTCTATTAGATGCGAGCAGTCCTTTGGCGAGCACTTAGCTAAGTGCTTGAGAGTACCAAAGTGTCTTTCGAGTAGATGAGAAGACATTTTTGCTACTGCTTTCTCTTGTTCTTTTTTTTGTCTAGCGGTACGAATACTAGCTGAGAGTGTATGGACGTCAAAGAGGAGCGTATTCTCAGATCGTCAGGTGTTGACTGCTAGAAGTCCAGAAGGAGGTATGAGTGAGGTCGCTTGAGTTCATGGGTAAATATACTAGAGAGGGCCGCCGCGTTGGAGGGAAACACCTGGCGAGACAGACTAGCTATTTGCCCCATGTCGCGCGGGTTCTTGAAAACGATCATGTAGTGAGCGTTCAGACTCATAGTTCGAAAGTCGGGTGATTTCTGGAATAGGTTCTGAGTGATATATATGACGCTAACGTTCCAGTGATGGGAGTATTTAGTAAAGATGTCGGCTACCACTTGCTGATTGGAACTGCTCATCAGATCGTCCAATATCAGTAGAGTGTGTGGTCGTAAAGCGTCTTCTGCTACTTCCACGTCTCCCGCTATAGACTCTTTGCTAGGAAGACCTTCTCTGAATTCCACACCGTACTGATTTTGCATTTTTTCAAACAGAGGTTGCCACTCGCCGTAATGGTAAAAAGTCTTTTCCACCGGCGGCGTGACCAAATTGTTCACGTCGCTCAGAAATTGATCCACCAAGCGCGGTTTTCCACAACCCGACGGACCGCTAATGATACAACTAAAGGGTCCTTGTAGTCGAGCGTCAAAATGAATTTCTGTGAAGAGTTTGCTTTTACTACTCGACATTTTTTTGTTTTTTTTCAGGACGCGTCAGAGAGTAGTTGTGTGTCTGACTGTCTGCTGTGTTTCTCACTCGAACGGTCGGTAGTGAATGGTTGTGGAGAAAAGTCAGCCGACCTTTTTATTGATACCGGCCGGTGTCACAGTAGCAGCGGCAGAAGTGACTTTTTTTTCTTTTTATTTTTGCGATAAAATTCTATTTTCACTCAATAGTCATAAATGTTTGTATCAGACTCCAGAGGAGTCTGATACAAATTTTTTTTTTTTTTAAAAAGAAGAGGAGGAGGAGGAGGAAGAGCAGGAGGAGGAGGAGGAGGAGGAGGAGGAGGAGGAGGAGGAGGAGGAGGAGGAGGAGGAGGAGGAGGAGGAGGAGGAGGAGGAGATTAATTTTTTTTTTTTTTTTTTTTTTTTTTTTTTTTTTTTTCTTTTTTGATCATTTAGGCAAAGCTCGTCGCTTTGCCGCTTTTTTTTCTATTTCTGTGTTGTGACACGATCGTCTCGAAAAAGCAATAAGGCGTGTGAGCGCGGCGGTGACAAATACATATTGGAGCGTATGGTTTAAAATAGTGCGTCCCTATCTTCTTCAATTCGGCTGCGTTGCAATATGCGGGATAACAAGTGACGATGTCGAAACGTTTAGAGACCGTGTTCACGTCGGCCACAACGCGCGCCCACCGAGTGGGAGCTGCAGTCGCTCCCAAGAAACCGATCGGCTTGTCGAATCGTTTCATAGCGCTTATTCTCACTTTATAAGAGGAGGCAGGGTGAGGAGAGTAGCGGCGCTCTTTCTTTTCATGAAACGCCCAACGAGTGGGGGCGCTGAGAGCGGCTGTTATGCAATGGTAGAGTAAATACTGTTCTGAGAAGACGGCTCTCGGCCATGTCGCTACGTTTTCCTTTTCCGATAACGACGATTTCTTTGGCGCTCGGCTTTGCTTTTCTCGAGAATTCGGTACGCTTCAAGAGAAGCGTGAACCTCAACTACGTGACGCTCTCTCCTTTGAGATAAAAAAATAGCCGGGCAGTTGAGGAGGGCACTTTGTTCGCGTGTCCGTCTTTTAGAAACTCGCGCCCTCTGCGGCGCCATATTTCTTTCCTCCGAAACAAAAAAGACTGAGTGAAAATAAAAATTTTAAAAAACAAAAAGCTCAAAGAAAAAAAATAAGCAATAAGCAGACTCAGCTCGAAATTCCCTGCTGGCGTGATGGCGGTGACTGCAGGCGGTGGCGGCGGTCGGCTGGCCGGCGGTGGCGGTGTCGGCGGCGATGGTAGAAGGGGGTGTGGAAAGAGAGATGCATCTCAGTCTTTTATAGGAGCGGCGAGAGTTCGACTTAGTCTGACATTTTCAGCTGTCGCATGCTGACCTGCTGCTATCATAAGAGAAACAAAAGCCCTAATCACGCTTTTCAGCTGGATCCTTCCACCCACCAGACATGGATCCAGATGGGAGGGTGGTTTAAAATTAATCCGTGTACCGACTGTCATACAATAGTGTAATTAGTTGAACGCGTGTTACCTGTATAAAGGATTAGCAGGTCATGGGCTTAGAGTGTGTATAGAAAAACAACTACAGGTAGCGTGAACAAAGCGACCCCCTCCCTTTCTGTCACTCTGTCTGTGACTAGAGGGCGCGCGTGTGGTAAGCGGCTTAAATCTAAAGAAAAAAAATCACCCTCTCCTGTCGTCAGCAGTCAGCTGGCCGGCGGCTGGAAAATGCGATTAGAGGGATGATGAGCGCGTAGTAAGCGACTTAAGGCTAATCTAAAGACCTGCCGTGAGTGGGCAGCTGGCCGGCGGCTTGAAAAAAGGGGGGAGTAAGGGTATATAAGGGGGAGTGAAACCGTATTCGTCATCGTCAATCATCATTCACTCTACTACTACTACCACCACCACCAGCACCACGCCTCAATTTGCAGATCCCCATGATGGAAAGTTGCGACCGTGACATGAAGCGGTATGACGAAGCGGCGCGCGAATGTGAAGCTGATGCTGTAGCCTCTGCTACTGCTGCTGCTAGTGCCGCTCATCGTGCTACTGCTGCATTTACTGCGGCTGTTAGTGACGCTGGTTGTGATGACGTTGTTGTTGTTGCCGCTGCGGCTGTGACTGCTGCTGCTGCTGCCGCCGATGCAGCTACTCATGCCGCCGATGCCGACGCTGCTGCTGCTGATGCTGTTGCGGCTGCCGATGTCGCTGCTGATAACGCTGCTAGTGCACGCTCTGCTGCCCTTGCTACTGTTGTTGCTGCTGTTGTTACTAATGCTCACGCTACTGCTGCTGCCGCTGCTGCTGCTGCTGCTACCGCTGCTGCCGAGGCTGCTGCCGCTGCTGCTGATGCTGCTGCTGATGCTGCTGATGTTAGCAGTCGCGTCGACAAAGAATCGTCATTTGTCACTCTTAAACCTCCAGTTGAACGCGCGACGGGTAGTAGGGCTACCAATGCGACGGCCGGATGGTGCAAATGGTGTCGTCGCTTCTGCTCGTGCGCTTGCTTTTCTTCCGGTCCTACCTGCTGCTGCTACGGTATAATAGTGTTATAGTGTTTGAATGAGAACGCACGTAGTTACACATAGATGCTGTAACAGATGTGCTTTTTTTTGAAAATATAATTTTAGCATAACATGGAACTTGTTGTGTTTATTTTCTATATATAAGTTGTTTGTTTACAAACAGTCACGTGTCACGTGGTGTTGTTTACAAACAAGAGAGCCACGTGGTGTTGTTTACAAACAAACCCTAAGTAGGTCACGTTACCCTAGTTACCAGAATGCCGGCTTCTGATTGGCTGAGCCTAAGTAGGTCACGTGACGTAAGTAGGTCACGTTACCATGGTTACCAGAATGCCGGCCTCTGATTGGCTGAGAGCTTCTAAGTAGGTCAGTAGGTCACCCAGAATGCTGGCTTCTGATTGGCTGAGAGCCCTAAGTAGGTCACGTTACCATGGCAACGGGTCACGTGACCAAATGGCGGCCTCTGATTGGCTGCATATCGATTGAGTAATAAACAGTAGTTAACCATAGTCCCGTTCCGATACATACTATACTACTCACATGGCAGATTCGGAATAAGCATCTTTAGAATACCCTGATTCAAGTTTCAGACAAAGTATTGGTCACCACACCAACCCCCTTCATATTATCAGCCTGGCCCCCCATTTAAGAGCCGGGTACTCACAGACTAGCTCAACCAGTACCTTTTTCCGCCACAAGGGCTGCAAATGGGACTGGTGTATCTCCTATATTTAGATTGTTACTTTCTGTCAGGCTGTGCACAGGAATTAGTGTACAGGATTTGATTGGTCAACTCCTGAGGGCAAGTTAGTGAAACAAGTTTTTCATATGAGTTTGCCCAGACTCTACTATTATAGAGTTGGGGCCATGGAGCCGGTACTCACGGTGAAGATGCCGGGTGAGGGGGCAGCAACATGCGTGTCCCACAACATCTTGTACTTCCTGTCTATGATGGACTCTGGCCGCCACACCTGGAGGGGGACACGTAAACCAACGTTAGGGAAATAGATAAAATGATGCTTGATATAAAAAATCAATGAAACCAATGATAGCAAGATGAATAAAACAATGTTTAAAAGCAAAATATAGAAATCAATGATCCAAAATAAGTGAAATAAATAAACTTATGTTAGTGATGAGAAAACTATTTGAGCACTTTTTTTTTGATTTGATAAAAAAATAAGTTTGGGAGAGGGGAGTTTCAGAATTACTGATTTAAATATAATATTGTGACATGAAATATATTTCACGGGTCATATGATACAAAACTGTTAATTCTTGGAATTTCAGTAGGTAGATGGGGCTTTGATTCCTCCCAACACTGTAAAGCAATAGGACCAAGGTTAGTTTGATTTCCCCTCCCTGGGATTTCTACAGGTCATGTGATCTCAACTGAGCATTTCATTGGCTGCTGGGCTGGTGGTCATAAACTCCCAGTATATGTTTTTTTCATTAAATCTTCCTGTCTTTTTATTAATTTTTCCTTAAATCCTGGGATTGGTAAAATGACACCTCACCTGTACTCGCATTGCATCCTGGGAGAGGAAGAAGGCGGAGATGGCGAAGAGGACGCCGTCGGTGAGTGAGAGGTCCTCTAGTAGGAAGGTGATGTTAGACTGGGTCAGGACGCGCCCCTCTCCTGCATCCAGCGGGCGGCCCAGCCGCGCCACACCGTCTGAACATGGGACGAAAAAGGGGAATGAAATAATTTGGGTTAATTATTCAGGCCACAGAAGTCAGTGGGGGCATGCAGCAGGGGCCCAGGTTACAAAAAACTGTTGATGTTAGACTGTGTCAGTACGCGCCCCTCTCCTGCATCCAGCGGGCGGCCCAGCCGCGCCACGCCGTCTGAACATGGGATGAAAAAAGAGAATGAAATAGTTTTTGGGTAATTTTAACCAAATTTTAGGGGCCCAGTTAAAAAAAACCATTGCTGTTAGCCCATTCAAAAAATAAATCTGGTTTCTCATCACCGCGCGCATCACGAAAATCATGATTTGGGGAAAACTTTTTTTTTATTGTGTACATTTCTAATGGAAAAATTTGTTAAATATTGAGAAATATTGTCATATTTGGTATCAAATTAAAGCTTATACTGTCAGTAATGCAGTGCCCTAGGAATATCTTATATTTTCCAAATCAATAAACATTTAAATACTAAAGTGTGAAATCTGTTCACGAAAAGTCTACATTTTCCTATACATTTTGGCCCCTCAGTAAAAAAAAAAATTAGATAAATAAAAAACGCCCTCGTCATCATTTTCAGTGCTGGGTGATGAGAAACCAGATTTTTTTTGAGTGGCCTTTAATAGACGGGGTCAGGACACGCCCCTCTCCTGCGTCCAGGGGGCGGCGCAGCCCCGCCACGCCGTCTGAACAGTAAAGGAAAGGGGAATGAAATAAACTGTTTGAAAAATTGACAAATAACAGAGGGAATGTGTGCTTGGGGGGGGGGGGGGGAGGGCAGTGCCCAGGGGGTCCAAATTTAGTTCGATTATAAGCAATTACATACAGTGTGTTTCAGGACAATGTAACTTAGAGATTGATAACCGAGGTATTTGACACCAGGGCGCAGCACTGTTACGACATATACAGGTTAAGTCTGTCCGTAATCTGGCTAAATGGATGTGGGGGCGATCATTTACTGTGACAGTTACTATGGAAAATGGCTAGAGCGAACCCTAACCCTAACCCTAACCCTAACCCTAACCCTAACCCTAACCCTAACCCTAATCCGCCTAATTACCCTAACCCTAACCCTAAGAAAAAAAATTCCTAGCAACTGTCGCAGTAAATATTCACCCCCAAAACCATTTAGCCAGATTACGGATAGCATCTTCGCATATACACAGTCGGTGGGAGAGCATAAGACTTGTTTGGACATCCTCACTAAAGGCTTTTACAAGTCTTTTTTTTACTGTCTTTTAGCGGATCAGAAACTGTATCTACTACTTGTCTGACTGACTTGTTCTGTTTCTGCTACTTCACTGACTTACTTGTTTCTTATCTGCTACTTAACTAACTTATTCGTTCTATATCTGCTATTAAACAGACTTACTTATTTTTTCATCTGCTATTTAACAGACTTACTTGTTTCTTTATCAGCTACTTAACTGACTTACTTGTTCTATACCTGCTACTCTTCTGACTTACTTGTCTTATATATATCTGCTACATAACTGACTGACTCATCTTATATCTGCTACTTAACTGACTTACTTGTTTCTTGATATACTATTTAAGTGACTTACTTATTTCTTCATATATTACTTAACTGATTTACTTGTTCTTCATATACTACTTAACTGAATTACTTATTTCTTTGTATACTACTTAACTGACCTACTTATTTCTTCATATACCACTTAACTGACTTATTTATTTCTTATATACTATTTAAGTGACTTACTTATTTCTTTATCTGCTACTTAACTGACTTACTTGTTCTATATCTTCTACTATTGGCTTACTTGTCAAATATTTATCCGCTATTTATTTACTTAATTGTGTATCCTGTGTAAGTGACTTACTTGTTTTATATCTGCTACTGAATTGATCGATTTATTCTATATTTGCTACTTAACTTACTTGTTCTGAATGTACTCCTTAACTGATAGAATTGTCTTATATCTGTTACTTAACTAACTTACCTTGCTTTATCTGCTATTTTACTGACTTACTTGTTTCTATATACTACTTAACTGGCTTACTTATTTCTTTATATACTACTTAACTGACTTACCTTTGCTTTATCTGCTATTTTACTGACTTACTTGTTCTATATATCTACTACTCAACTGACTGACTTGCTACTTACGAGGCTGACTTGTCTTACATGTGCTACTTAACCAACTTACTTATTTCTTTATATACTACTTAAGTGTCTGACTTGTCTTATATATATGCTACTTAACTGACTTACTTATTTCTTTATATATTTTTTTTTTTTTTTTTTTTTGGTTTCATATCATTTATTTGTCAAATAAAGAGTTTTTTACATGCTTTCCTCGTCGTTGTTCTTTTACAATTCAACTTAGCCAGTTATACATCATTATTGGCGATACATTCATTGTATTTATACCAGGTAAAAATACATTTTGGACCATAGACCTAATTGCGCCCGTTGTAACATGTAAGAACATATAGGAAAACACTTAATCTAAGTATAACCAACATTAATATCTATGACAAAAAATGAAAGAAAGGACACTCATCCGACGTCCTCATCCCCACTTAACAGTGTATGGGTTGATTTTGAGGTCCTTCTGACTTCAATAGTGGCATCTATAGTACAATACTACATAAGTGTCTGACTTGTCTTATATATATGCTACTTAACTGACTTACTTATTTCTTTATATACTACTTAAGTGTCTGACTTGTCTTATATATATGCTACTTAACTGACTTACTTGCGGACACGAGGACTAGGGTCGTCGACACCACCCACATCCATCCTACTGCAAACCGGAAGTCAACTCCAGGTGGCGCCATCTGCAATAAAATACTCCTATGTCAGAATAATGATTGGCAAAACTAGAAATGGTAGGGTAGACTACCCATGAGATGACTAGCTGGCCAGCCTGGTGTGTTGGAACCTTGAGTAGACCGGTACACAGAACCCAGTGGACAATAGTCCCTATGAGGATTGGCCCTGAGGAAAATCGCCCCATGTCTACAATAGCCCTGTGAAAGATTTGACCCATGATTAATGGCACCCTGATTGAGACATACCGGTTTACTCATGATCCCAACAGACCCGCTAGTCATCTCATGGGCGGTCTATCCTATACGGTATTGGATCAATCGTTTAGATGGCAACATGCTTTAGTGTACCTTCATAGTACTCAACTATCTACCATCTGCAATAATGTGGCTCCAATGGTAGAATAATTAATTTGCAATGTTAGAAATGGTAGGGTATCGTTAAATGCCTACATATTTCAGTGTATTTTTTTAATTGCTGCATTTATGCTACATAGCGAGGACCATATCATATGGAGTTCGCAGCATCAATGCAGCACTTGCGAGTTACTCGCCAGGGCTGCATTCATATATCATGAGAACAAAGGGAATAATCTAGTAAAAGCACTATGCCGTTCATGATGCATTAAAGCATTATGCAGTCCTTAACCCTTTGAGGAAGGCATAATGCTTTTATGCATCATGTTCTTGGTCATCATGATGTATGAAAGCAGCCCTGGTGAGTAACTCACCAGTGCGGCATTCAAGTATCATGTCGACCCTACGGGGTTCAGACACTCCCATAGGGTCGGCATGATGCACCAATGCAGCACCTGCAAGTTACTCGCCGGGGCTGCATTGGTGCATTATGACGACAAATGTCATCTTTTAGTGACATGCCATCCTTAAAGGGTTAAGGCATTACGCCGTCCTTAAATGTTGAAGAGTTAGACAACAGACCCCCGCACCACGGTCCGTGGCAGCCATAACCTCTGCCTATTTCTGTTCGCTAAATACGTGCCAAGATCATATACCGTGACGACAACAGTCTAGTCGTCAGTCAGCTGCCACTCAGGCCAAAACAGACAAAGATGTGTTTCAGGTTAACCCACCCTACCTAGCAAAACAGGACTGACTCTAGACATTATATCCATTTTTGAAAAATTGTTTATATTTTAAGTAATTTTGGCGCTATTTCAGAGTCAATCTGATAAGGGCTGATTCCACAGACGCTATGTGACGGATCCATCCACTTTTTGGACAGATCCGTCACCAAATTGGACGGATCTGTCAAGTGACAGGTCAGTGGGAGCCAGATTTCCCGTCAAGAGGACCCAAAAAGTGTGACGGATCCGTCAAAACTGCTTCAACTGATCCGTCTGTCAATGGATCCATCACCATTTTGGCGGATCCGTCAAGTGACGGGAATATCTAAATTTTTTGATATTTCCATCCCTTGACGGATCCGCCAAAATGTGACAGATCCATCACCCGTTGACGGACGGATTCCCGTTTTCCTGCTTCCACTGATGCGTCCATTGACGGATCCCTTGATGGACGGAGGAGTGGATCACTTTTTTGGGTCCTTATGACGGCTAATTTGGCTTCCACTAATCCCACCATCGACGGATCCGTCCATCGACATCAAATATGGACGGATCCGTCGACGGACGGAAGGAGTGGAAGCAGAAATGTGACAGATCCGTCAAAATGGGACGTATTTGCCCGATCCGTTGACGGACAGAGAGAATGGGGTACATGACGGATCCCTCACATCACGTTGAAAATGAATCCCATTATCCATGGGGCGTTCTTCACAGTGACGTCTTCAAAGTAGCTGTGAAACCAATTTGTAAATGACGATCTAAATCAATAATCACTTGATTTAAATACAGTTTCACTTCAATTTGGACAAACGGCCCTTTTCCTCACCATTTGACTATTGAGCATATCACAATTGGCTTATGAATTGGGTGATAGACTGGATGCCAAACTCATAAGGAACCTGTCCATTTGGACCGGTACTATATGTGTCGCACGTGGGGACCAACCTGTGTAGTCACTAGACGCCGCCCATTCTGTGCATAATCTTGAATCGCCACTTCTGGCGTAATCTTAATCAGTTTTCCCCACTTCTGGCGTAATCTTAATCAGTTTCCAGGTGATACCTATCCTCTAGATGGCACCACTGTAAGTTTGTAACATTGTTGTATATATTGGGGGGCCCGCACCCCCTTTTTTCTTTCTCTCTTTTTTTTTCTTTTTTTGGAATAAGATTATGCCAGAAGTGGCGATTTAAGATTACGCATAGAATGGGCGGCGTCTAGTGACCAAGCAGGTTCGTCCCTTGTTGCATATGTGTCTGTATTGACGCTGACTGCTTTTGGCATTTAGCAACTATATATGTGAACCTCACAGCTATGTCCACATGGTAAGCCCCTGGTCTGTGTCCTACCAGGCATGTACTATGGATCAGCCTGCTTGGCACCGTCTTCTTGGCTCGATGCTCATTTTGCTGTTTGTCTGGTAGAACTATCGACACCTTTATAGCCCTTTTAGGGAGTGCTCTTTTTTAACAACAGGGGGGGTGGTGAGATTTCGCGTGGAGCGCGCGAAATTTTTTCACCCCCCCCTAGAGGGGTCGAAATTTTTTATCCCCCCAACCGGCAGGCCGAAAATCGCGCGCGTTCGCGCCCCTTTGTAGCATAGTAACGCGCGGGCTTTTTCCCTCAAAACAGGTTGAATTTTTTTGACCCCCCCCAAGAGGAGTCTAAATTTTTTACCTCCCCCCCGGTCAAGGGGTCCAAATTGTTTACCCCCCCCCCAAATCCACCACCCCCCCTGTTGTTAAAAAATGAGCACTCCCTTATGGTGGCAGAGTGCTTTAAAGGTACTTAACACAGTCTAACTTATTATAGATCGACCAACTATTTTTCTTGATGATTTTCAGGGGTGAAAGCCTGAAAAGGCACCATTTGAAGTCCAGACCAACAGCAACCCCCCCCCCCCTCAGGATGGCCACTGCGTTTTGCTTGCGCTGCGCGCAGGAACAGACAGTCACTTGGTTGGCCAGGTTTGCCCCCCCCCCCCTCTGGGAAATCCTGGATCCGCCACTGTAACTACCGTAAAACCCCGCCTTTAAGACGGATTTTATTTGGAATTATTTTTCCTCACAAGACGGATTTTTTTCTAAAGTTGGGGGGTCGTCTTAAAGGTGGGGTTTTCCAAATTTTGATTTTAAAAAAATTGGAAAATTGGTACCTATACAAATCTCAGGATATAACAGCTAAATGAAGAATTTATTTCATCGTAACAATAGTTAATCATACAGGTCGTCACATGACCAGCTAAGATCTCAGCAGCAGGCGAGTTTTCAACTAGAAAAAGTGGGTAGAGAGGTGGTCTGGGAGGGGGTCTGGACCCCCTAAAAATCTCAAAATGGGGGGTCGTCTTAAAGGTGGGGTTTTCCAAAATGTTATATCTTTTTTGCACAAGACGGATTTTTATCTAAAGTTGGGGGTCGTCTTAAAGGCGGGGTCGTCTTAAAGGCGGGGTCGTCTTAAAGGTGGGGTTTTACGGTAAACGCCACACATATTACATGTTATCTAAAGAATTCATATTAGACTAACTTAGTTTCCAGGTCTATCTTTAGAAGATATCACTGTGAGTTGGAAATAATAATTATTGTTGTTTACCAGAGGCTCTGCCCCCCTGAACCCCCCTTTTCTTTCTTACTTTTTTCCTTTTTTGAAACTGATCTAACACAACTATAACCGAACCCTCGTTCCCACGTACAACTAAAGCACTTCTAATTGAAACAGTGACATAATTATTCTAGCTACATTTTAAAGGGGCAATATCATAACTCACACTTGACCAAATAGTAGACTGCAACAGTGCCAGGAATATGAATGGGACACGCTCGGTGATTATGCCACTATAATATTTATACCGGTTTTCCCGTCTAGTGTAGAATAGTGTACATACTAGTCAGTGCACGGGCCACCACTCAGCTAAACCTCAGGGAGGAGGTCAGGTGTTTCTGGTAACAGAAACAGGGTAGTCAACTTCAAGTTCCTCCTCTGCTTTGAGCATCGCATTCTGGTTAAAATGCATGCATTTGGTTGTATTAAAATGCCACAATCTCATAGATTTGCATAATAAATATTATTACTGGGATGCAGAACACACAATTTTGCATTAAACTGGAGATATACCCACATTTAGCAAAGTCCCCCCTCTGCTTTGTGTCAACGTTGCTGCGGTCCTTAAAGCACATGGCCTGCATACCTACAACACTGTGGGGGGGCAGGGGAGGACAGGGGTCTGTACAGAGGTAGCTCAGGTAGCCAGTGTAGCAGCCAGAGGGGCCCACACTGTCCTACCTTATGGCAGGGCTAGGACTCTGCTTGGAGACAAAGGTAAGTTGGTGCGCGTGAGTCAGTGTGAAGACCAGACTGCACCCCCCCCCCCCCAACACCCCCCCCCCACACACACACATACACACACAAACACACACACACTTACACGGCTGTATCTGGCACTCTGTCACAGAGAATAGGATGTGTGGGATAGAGTGATTAACCCTTTAAGGACAACATAGTGCTTTAGGCTGTGTCTCTGACCGTGTGCTGTCTCTGACCAGGTGCCGTCTCTGACCAGGTGCCATCTCTGACTGGGTGCTGTCTCTGACCGGATGTCACTTTGGGAGTTTAGTTATGTTCTACCAACAGCAGGAAGCTGATAATAATTACATAACAGCTGCCATAACGGTTTTACAAATCCTTATATATATATGAGTATAGGTTAAAATTTATAAAACACTTTTTTCTGACACCAGGTCAGAGACGGCACCTGGTCAGAGACGGCACCCGGTCAGAGACAAAAACATTGGCTCAAGGTCGTGAGACACAGCCTTTAATGAACGATACCGTTAGGTCGTCATGATGCATGAATGCAGCCCTGGCGAGTAACTCGCCAGTGCTGCATCCAAGCATCACGTGGATCCTAAAGGGTCAGCGCAATACACCAATACTGTGATGGTGCTCCACACGCTGTCCTTAGATCATGTTTAGATATTTTTATTGTTTTATGTTTTCGGGTGTAGTGCTTGGTCAACAGCCTTCGCGGATATAATTCACAAACTCACAATTGAATGATAATTGGTGTGCAAAAGAGGCTTACATTCTCCACATATATATGACATGTAATAGTGACTAATATTTTAATAAAACAATGATGTTTCTAAATATTGTGTGTTAGCGTGAGTTAGAAAAAGTTACATTAGTATTCCTTGCTTTCTTTGCTTTACATAGATCGCCTCATGTTACATGTCACAGATAATAAACGCCTATATTCTGAGTCCTCAGCTATCAAGCAGCTAAATATACGGAATTGGCGTAAAGGGCTCGGAGAGGATCCAGCCCTGTATACCTGTAGCACAGGCTTAAACTGACCAGCCTGGTTAAACTGGGAGTAGATATATCGCGCAAAGTATGGCACAGCTAGACGCCATCATATTTATACCCTTGATGGCATAACACTAATTTCATCAGTCATTTCCACTAGGTGGCGTTACCATAGGAGAGGCTAAGATTCTGTCCCAGGGAGGGCATGTGTAAGGACACCAGAATAGGGGTGGGGACCCTGCTCAACCCCAATCAACTATCTAAGGTTGTCTCTGTTATCATATACACAGTGTTAAGATGATGTCTTTAACAGCAGTTAGCACCCCCTGATAGAGGGATTTAAGTCTTTTTTAATCATGCTGATGGTCATCTGTGGGATTTGGTAGGGTCCAGCATCCCTGTGATGAGCATTACCACCCCTGGATAATGTGCTCTAATCACATTTTAATGAGGCTGCTGCACCTCCTCCACCACCCCCTCTATTTTCAACTAGTCTCCACAAGATACTCATATTTGTGTTGGTATAAGTCATAATCAACTTGTTTTATAGATATTTCTATGGTGAGTACATACACCATTTCCCTATACACCCCTGCGATGTCTAAGCAATGGGCCAATTCTTTCCATCCAAAAAGGGCATAAGCATGAGAGGTGTCTTTTCCCCCATAGTAAACCTGTGGGGTCTTTTGGCTGGCTCACAGGGATGCCCTTGTAGTAGCAAGGATGCCCACCCTGCCCTCTGGTGGAAACGCTTGATGAAACCAGTGTATACCATGTATTTGGCCATATACAGGTGGCACCATCTGAAGTCTAAAGATGATGGTGGACTAAGCAGTTTACATATTACTAACTAGATGGCGATACCATCTATCACCAAACCCATGGTATAGCAAGGTCATCTAGCATAAAGATGATGGGCGTCTAGCTCTGGTCATACCTTGTGGTATATATATATATATATATATATATATATATATATATATATATATATATATATATATATATGTATATATATATATATATGTATATATATATATGTATATATATATAAGTAGTATAGTATGTATCGGAACGGGACTATAGTTAAGTACTGTTTATTACTCAATCGACATGCAGCCAATCAGAGGCCTCCATTTGGTCACGTGACCGGAAGTGACCTACTTAGGGGATTAGTGGTGACGTCACGTGACCTAGTTAGCCAATCAGAGGCCTCCATTTGGTCACGTGACCGGAAGTGACCTACTTAGGGGATTAGCGGTGCATTCTGGGTAACCCTGAAGCCAATCAGAGGCCTCCATTGGGTGACCGGAAGTGACCTACTTAGGGGATGGTGCATTCTGGGTAACCTACTGACCTACTTAGGGGACCGGAAGTGACGTCACATGACCTAATGGCCAACCGGAAGTGACCTCATTGAGGATCACGTGACCGGAAGTGACCTGATTGATCACGTGACCGGAAGAAGAAGAAGAAGTGACGTCACGCGACTTAATGAAGAGATGAGCGTCTTTAAGGGGTCACGGGCTTTAAAATGTGATATCTTTTTTTTTTTTTTGGAGGAGGAGGCGAGTCTCTTATTTTTTTTTCGGTAAACTAATAAAAAACACTACGATATAAGTTTTTTTTTCATTTTTTTTCATTTTTTATTGTTTTACGAGCGACTGGAAGTGACTTATTGAACTAGGTAGAAGCGTTCTTTAGAGTGTATAAGGGGGGGAGGGGAGGGGAGGGGGGGAGGGGGGCCCCTTTAAGATGCATGGGGAGGGGGGCGCTTTTAGGATGCATGGGGCGGGTAGTGGGGGGGAGGGGGGGGAGGGGGGAGGGGGGCACTCTAGGGGGGTGGGGGAGCACTCTAAGGGGCGTTTGTCTCTTTTAAGAAAAAAAGAAAAGAAAAAGATTTCAATCGAGAGACACGCTTCTTCCTCTCGAGAGGAAGAAGCGTGTCTCTTCGTTTTTTTTTTGTTTATCACGTGCTGCGATGAGGCGATCAGCTGCGACTGGAGGAAGTGACACTTTAAGAGATCGCGCGTCTTAATTGTTATGATATTTTTTTTTTTTTACTTACTAATAAAGAAGACGTATGAAAATAAAACACAACAATTCACATGTCCGTCGTTCTCGTTGTTTCTTGCTTGATAAAGTCAAGTAATATCGCGATGCCGAGGCCAAACTTTCCCATGTCCTCAGTCAACACTCGAAGGAGTTCAAAAGGCGTACCGCCGGCGCCGTCAGCTTCATCTTGCCACATTTTCAACACTCGGAAGGCCCACTCAGCGGGACTTCCTCCGTATTCGCATTCTTCAGCGATCTTATCTAACCTCTCAGGCGACAATTTTAAATGGTCCCCCACCTCTTTCCACCTGCTACCCAGACGTCTGCCGAGGGTGCCCAAGTGCTTGTGCATCGCGCGCGAGTCGGGGTTTTCGAAATCCAACCCCTGTCTGTGGAGAAGGGCCATCCACTGAGCCAACAGTTCCATGCGTCTTATGCGGGTGAAGACGCGACCGAGCTCGCCCCATCTATGACGATGCGGGGTTTCACCCCACCACACTCGGAACATCGCCGTACACAGCTCCTCCGGTGTCTTGACACTGCGCTCTACTAGAGCATCCATACGGGCGGCGCTGACTTTTAAGCTACTGCCCAACTCTCTCCAACAGCCGCTCAACTCTTTACCTAGTTGACGAAGCAAGGCGTCGCTATAGGCTAACCGCCGCTGTCCTACCTGTCGGGTCTCCCCATCATCGGTCTGCTGCCTCGCGCCGCGTCTCACGTCGTCAAGCCGCATTAACTTTTTTTCAGGCGCACCGGGCGGTGAAGGCGAGCTTGAAAGTGGAATAGCTTGAGCCATCTCGTCTCGTCTTGGCGGCGGCGGCAGCGGCGGCGGCGGCGGCGGCGGCGGTGGCGGCGGTGGTGGTGGTGGTGGCGGTGGTGGTGGTAGTAGCCGTTACTGGGGTCAGAGGTGATATGTTTTTTTTCCAACAGAAATGAGAGCTTTTTATACAGAGGGAGTTTAATCCCATTTCCAACAGCGCTCCAGCTGTCTAGCACCCTGTCCGCATGACGCTTTTTCAGCCGCTCCGCTCCTTAAGAGCTTAGATGACGAGGGGGTGTGGCATCGCTATCCGTGGAGACCAGCTGAAAACGGTGTTTTTTCCTCACTCATAGCCTTAATACCTCCTACCCCCTACCCGAGGACGTCTCCCTCCCTCTGACATTCATTGTAACAAACGTCAGAGGTCAGGTGAAAATCGGATTTTTTTTCATGCACAGCCTTAGGCAGCTGTCACCCCTCCCTATTGAACTAGCCGGCCGCCCGCCCGCCTGGCCGGCCCGGTCTACTCACCACGGCAGGAGGTGGCGATTTTTGTCTTACACTTAAGTCGCTCACCACATGCACACGCCTCTACTCACAGACAGACACGTTCGTCTTAGGGGGGTCCTGCTTCACGCCACACGCCTCCTGTAGTTTTTTTTTGTATACACACTGTAAGCTCATCACCGTTACCGTTAATCCTTTATACAGCTAACGCGCGCTGAATGGCTGAACAGGGTGGTAAGCGGCTTAGCTCACCACAGTGGATCCCTCAAAAAGGGATCCAGCTGAAAACGTCATACCTTATGTCTTTGTGAATGGCCGCCGCCGGTCAGTCGACGGCAGGCAGCAACCGCTTAACCCTTTATACAGCTAATGCGCGTTGAATTGCTGAACAGGGTGGTAAGCGGCTTAGCTCATCATCACAGTCGATCTCTCAAAAGAGGGGGGGGGGGAAAGGGATCCAGCTGAAAACGTCATGCCTTATGTCTTTTTGTTTCTCTTTGTGAATGGCCGCCGGCCAGCCGGCGGCAGCTGAACAGGGTCGGTAAGTAGCTTAGCTCTAGAAGCGAGAAGGCGTATATAAGGGGCTTGGAAACCTCCATTCACTCACTCATTCTTTTTTGCTGCTCTCTACAGTCACCACCATGAGCAAAAGACAACAGCTAGCGGCGTTCAAGAACAAGAAGACTACGCGGAACAGCGTTCGTTTAGCGTCAGTGCCTGCTCTTGCTACTGAACATGAGACTACCGCCGCAGCCGGTTGGTCTTATCACCCTCCTGCTGTAGCGAGCGCTCGCGGCAGTAGTAGTAGTAGTAGTAGTAGTAGCAGTAGCACTAGTAGTAGCAGTAGTAGTAGTAGTGGTAGTAGTACTAGTAGTACTACTGGTAGCAGTCGTCGTGCTAGCGACGTTGTTACACTCGCGACGGTACACGTTGCTGCTAAGCGCGCTGCCGCTGCTACCGCCGTCCCGCCTGCCGCTGCTGCTGCTGCTGCTGCTGCTGCTGCGCCTGCTACTGCTGCGCTTGCTACGGCTGCGCCTGCTGAGGCTGCTGCTGCGCCTGCTACTGTTGCGTCTGCTGCGGCTGCGCCTGCTGCGGCTGCTTCTGCTGCACTTGCTGCTACTGCTACTACTACTGACGACAACGCTCCTGGCACAGCGCAGTACTGGCAACCGGGTTTTTACCTCCCCACTACTGTTGATGACTTTGATGACCTGCCGCACGTTGCACAGCCCCTCTCCTCCACCACTACATCGACGGACGCCCTCGACGCCGCTCGCGCTGAGAGTTACAGCTATTCGGACACTCAGCCCCTGAACCGAGAAGAAGAGGAGGAGGAGGAGCAGCAACAGGGTGAGACAGAGAACGACGCTGACGACGAGGCGTACGAAGAACCCGAAGGGCAAGGGGTGAGCGGTACGTTTTTCGGCTTCCCTCTTCGACCTTTCGACCTCACTTCCTCCACTGCTAGCGCCCCCCCGTCCGGTCCGTGGCGACTGCCCTCACCGCCACCTTACGAGGGCGGCGGCGGCGCTTCATCTTCTACCGCTACACACAGCACGGACGGCGTGTGGCTGCGCTGTTCCAACAACGAGACCTCCGATACCACCAGCGCTGACGCTGCTCCTGCTATCGGTTCTGCTGCTGATTCAGCTCACGCTGATGGTGTTACTCATCCTGCGGGTGTGAAACGTTCTAAGGTGAGTTCCAGAACAACAAGGCCCACTAAGAAGAGAAAAATACAAGAAAAAGAAGGAGATGGACGAGAAGAAGCAGAGAAAACACTCGGGTTAGAGTTCTGCTTAGACGGAGCTTTGACGCTGGAGATCTGGGAGGACGTGGCTAGACTGTCTAGGAGGCCGCGCTACACAAAAGACGGCCAGGTGAAAGAGGCGTCTCTGACCAGAAGCAAGCGAGTGCACTTCACGGCCGACGCGCTGCGCGAGCTCATAGCACGCATCGCCGATATCCGCGCAGTGGTGCGCATACGCGACACAGCGGCCGCGCAAGGAAAACCTAATCACACCCCCTGGTTCGCAGTGCTGGATGAGGCGGGCGAAGTGTACGCAGCTGTGAGCTACTACAGCGGTAAGAACCTCGTCCACGTGCGCAAGTACGAAGGTCCTGACAAAAAACCCACACAGCAGGGGGTGACGCTGTCCGCCAGAGCGCTCAAAGAGTTGGATGACAAAACAGAGATCATTCTGAAATATCTCGGCATAGATTCGGAATGAGAGACGCTCAACGCTCACGCGCGCGCACACACACACACACAGCGTTTGACGTACGCTGTATGAGACAGACAGACAGACAGACAGACAGACAGACAGACGGATACACAGACAGCAGACAGAAAGATAGTTACATAGACGACAGATTGATAGATGGCTAGATAGATAGATAGATAGATAGTTAGACGGCTAAGTAGTTGGTAACCGAGTGAAAAAAAAAAAACATGACACAGTACGTATGCGAAAAGTGTTTCAAAATGTTTAAAAGAGCGTACAACCACGAGAGACACGTAGAAAATTGTAGAGTAGTAGCTAAGTTTTGCCCTCTATGCGGCGAAGGGGATTGCCGAAAGAGCGCTTGTCGACGCGAATCTCTGGACGGGGTGACCGTCCCTCCGCGCATATGTGCTGTACCGAACGGGGAGGAAACGTTCACGGCGAATTGGCCTGCGATACAAACGGGCGTCAGGATGCACGGGACTCGCGTGAGTGTAACAAACTTCAGGCTACCAACCGGCGAGTTGAGTGACGCTGTAGATACTATGCGTCGCATTCACTTGACACAAAGATTCAGATACAAAGTGGGTTTCTCGGTAGGCTTACTGTTACAACACAGAGAAGACAAGAGCAAACTGCGCTACTTCCACGCCTCCCAGAACAACGCAACTCTCATACAACCGCTCCCTACTGTAACTAATTCAGAAACTTTGGAAGAGCTCCTCTCAAAGATGCAAAACACCGTCGCTTGCGAGGAGGTACGGAAACTTTGCGACGCTGACACCAAGTGGCACGTTCTCTTTCCTACCAATTTGAACATCTGCGTTTACATGGGACCGGGGGAATTCCCCATAGGCGGTAGGATCACTCAGGCCGGTCGAGTTGGAAAGAGAAGCGGCGTGTTAGATTTTCCCAACAAGGACAACCTCTGCATCTTCCGCTGCATTTCCTTTCACTTATACAACACCAGCAAGCGCGCTTCAGATTTGTTACGTCAGTTCTGTCCCGCTGCCACACCTGAATCCTTTCCGGGTCTGAACATCCGCGACTTACCCGCGTTAGAGAACTTGTTTGACGTACAAATAGCGGTTTACACCGCGTCGCGTCAAGTGCCGGGGCGGAAGTTGAGAAGACGCGTTACTCTGATCAGACCGCCTTCCAGAACTGTGGCCGCCCGAGGTAAAGTCAACCTACACCTGACGGCGAAAGGCGGTTTGCACGTCTCTCTCGTCACGGACTTCAACGCGTACGCGGGCATATACGAATGTTGCAAGTGTAAGGCGGCGTTCACCACCGAGTTCTTGCTGAAGAGACACAGGAACCAGCTTTCCTCTTGCCGACAAGTCAAGTTGCGCTACGTAGGTGGCATCTACCAAAATTCGAGAACGATTTTCGAAGCGCTAGCAGACTTCTCCATTTTTCCCCCCGACGGACATTCCGGAATCTACCCTTACAAAATCGCCTTCGATTTCGAGGCTTTCTTCAGACCGTGCAAAGAACCGTCGACGGAGCACGTGTCCCTGCTGTGGGATCACGTCCCTTTGTCGGCTAGCGTCGCATCCGACTTTCCGGGGTGGGAGGGGCCCGTCTGCTTCGTCAGAGCGTCCGACGCAGATTCCGACCCCTTGTTGGACCGAGTTTTAAATCACATAAACGAGAACGCCAAAGCGATCGGGGAAGCTGTGCTAGAACTTTACCGACCGACGTTAGCGAAGTTAGATGCGGCGATAGGTGAAGCTCTCCTGCTGGAGGAGGCGACGTTCACCACCCCTTCTCCAGGCGGCTTCGCTGCGGCTCAGACCAGACACCCGTTAGTTCAACTGAAGAAGCGTCTTCTGAGATACATCCGTCAAGCTCCAGTGGTGGGCTTCAACTCGGGGCGTTACGACTTGAACCTGATCAAAATACGCCTTCACTCGTTCTTCGCCTCCGGAGACCGAAGAAACCAAGAATTCAGCGTCATAAAGAGAAGCAATCAATACTTGGCGGTTTACACACAGCACACGGTTTTCTTGGACGTAGTCAACTATTTGGCACCCGGTTACAACTACGCGACCTATTTGCGAGCTTTCACCAGGAACGAAGAGAAAGGTCACTTTCCTTACGAATGGATGACATCTACCAGGAAACTGGCAAACAGAACGCTGCCGCCGAGATCGGCTTTCGACAGCGAGCTGACGGGCGTCAAAATGTCCGAATCCGACTACGCCGCATGTCAGAAAGTTTGGTCCGACGAGAAGATGCAAACTATGGAAGACTACTTGATCCACTACAACAACAAAGACGTGAAACCTTTCATAGAAGCTCTGAAAAATCACGCTAAATTTTTCCAAGATCGCGGCATCGACATGTTGAAAGACGGAGTTTCTCTCGCCGGTTTGACTTTACGCTTCCTCTTCCAAAACCTAGAAGACGCGTTCACAACGTTTCCCCAGTTCGACGCCGTCCTCCACGCTCTGATCAAAGAGAATCTAGTCGGCGGTCCTTCCATCATCTTCCATAGATTTCACGAGAAGGGCACCACGCGGATAAGGGAGCACAAGTACGGCGAAGAAGCGAGACCGTGCCAACACATCCTAGGACTAGACGCTAACTCTCTGTACTTGCGCTGCATGAGCGAAGCGCACTGCACGGGCTATTACGCGGTGAGACGGCCCGAGACCGAGTTCAAGCCCGAAATCAGGCAAAGAAACTCTCACAGCGCTTTGGAGTGGTTACGCTTCGTAGAGCACGACCGCGACGTGAAACTGCGCCACGCTCTGAACGGCGGCGAGATGGCGGTAGGCTGTCGGAGAATTCGCGTGGACGGATTTCACGCGGCCTCTAATACGGTTTTCCAGTTTCACGGGTGTTGGTTCCACGCTCACGAGTGCATACCGTCGCACCGATATCAGTGCGCTTCACTGAGAGAGGAGAGACGCGACAGAACGACCAGAGTAAGCGCTTACTTGAAAGCGTTAGGTTACAAGCTGGTCGTCGTGTGGGAGTGCGAATGGCGAGAGATGAAGCGTCGAGATGAGCGGGTCAAGGCCTCCCAACAACGCTGGAAGGTTGACGCTTTGAAAGTGTCTCGAAACGCGATGAGCGAGAGCGACATCCTTTCCGCTGTGAAAGAGGAGAAAATGTTCGGTTTAGTTCAAGTGGACATCACTACGCCGCCTCACCTACGAGAGTACTTCGAAGAAATGACCCCCGTTTTCAAGAACGCGACCGTTTCAAAATCGGACATAGGCCCTCACATGTCAGACTTTGCGCAGGAAGAAAAGCTGTTGAGCACGCCTCAGAGATGTCTGATAGGGAGTTACCACGGAAAAAATATTCTCTTGGGAACGCCGCTTCTCAAGTGGTATTTAGAGCACGGTTTGATAGTCACCAAAGTGCAGCTGGTGGTAGAATACCTACCTAAACGCGCCTTTGCCGGTTTCGCGGACGAAGTGACGGCGGCGCGAAGACGTGGCGACGTGAACGAGAACGAGAAAATTCTGTCAGACTGTTACAAGTTAATGGGAAACGCTACGTACGGTAAAACAATCTGCAACAAAGAAAAACACACGGCGGTGAGATACACTGACAGTCGGAAGTTCGAACTATTGGCCAATTCGTGGCGCTTCAAAAAGGCGTCCGAGTTGACTTCCGATCTGTTTGAAGTCGAACTACAACCGAAAACGGTCAAGAACAACCTCCCTATTCAGATAGGGTTCATGGTATACCAGTACGCGAAGTTGAAAATGTTAGAGTTCACATACGACTTCTTGGATAGATTCGTCGATCGGCGCGATTATGCCCTTTGTCAAATGGACACCGACAGTCTTTACATGGCTCTCAGCGGTGCCACGTTGGATGACCTAGTGAAACCTCGCCTGAGAGAGACGTACTTCAGAGAGAAACGAAAGTGGCTTCCGACAGCGGTGTGCGACGAGCACTTAGAGCTTTTCGTGAAGACAAAAACGGAAAGAGTGCGAGAATGGTGTGCGCCGCCCGGCGGATGTTGTGAGAGACGGTACCTTCACGATCTGAGAACTTCGGGGCTCATGAAAGCGGAGTGGGAAGGTGACGGGATCCTAAGTCTCAACCCTAAGACTTACATTTGCTACGATCGAGTCAGCGACACCGGTGAAAGAAAATCCAAAAAATGGAGTGCAAAAGGCGTACAGAAGAAACAAAACCCCCAGGAACCAGACGCCTTCTTGGATGTTCTTCGCCAACGAAAAACTCTCATTGCTGTAAATAGAAATTTCAAAGTGGTGCGAAACAAAATGGTCACCTACACCATAGAGAAAGACGGCGTGCGCTACTTGTATTATAAGCGTCGCGTGCATTCTGACGGTGTGACAACGAGTCCTTTAGAGATATGAAAAAAAAAAATAATAAAAAATAAGCGTGTGCATCTTTTCAAAAATAGAGTGTTTATCAAGATTGAAAAAAAAATAAATAAAAAAAAAATTAAAAGAAAATATTGTTGTGTTTTTATTATCATACGGCTTCTTTTACTAGTAAGTCGCGCAGTCTCTTAAAGCGTCACTCATGTGACGACGTCGCTTCCAGTCACGGGATCCTAAACAAAAAAAAAACTTCTTCTTCTTCCGGTCACGTGATCAATCAGGTCGCTTCCGGTTGGCCATTAAGTCGTGTGACGTCACTTCCGGTCACGTGACTCATCAGGTCACTTCCGATCACGTGATCCTAAATTAGGTCATATGACGTCACTTCCGGTCCCCTAAGTAGGTCAGTAGGTTACCCAGAATGCACCATCCCCTAAGTAGGTCACTTCCGGTCACCCAATGGAGGCCTCTGATTGGCTGCAGGGTTACCCAGAATGCACCGCTAATCCCCTAAGTAGGTCACTTCCGGTCACGTGACCAAATGGAGGCCTCTGATTGGCTAACGAGGTCACGTGACGTCACCACTAATCCCCTAAGTAGGTCACTTCCGGTCACGTGACCAAATGGAGGCCTCTGATTGGCTGCATGTCGATTGAGTAATAAACAGTACTTAACTATAGTCCCGTTCCGATACATACTATACTACTTATATATATGTATATATATATATATATATATATATATATATATATATATATATATAGTTTTATACCACAGCGGACACAGAGAACAAAGCATTTCACACCTCTTGTATACTGCATACAGCTAGTGGCATGAAGTAGTTATAGGCCTTGTTCCAAGCTGTAAGCGAAATACAAATGTACATTGAATGGAGCCCATGAGGCTCCTTCACTGTATTTCGCTTACAGCTTGGTACACGTGCTATAACTACTACATATACTCCCAGTATGACCAAGCTGCTGATCAGTTTCAGCCTGTGATCTATAGTGACTATAGAGAGGATCCAGCTACCTGTCTACACTGAAAATCCATAGGTTGAAAGGGTTAGTCAGTACAACCCAGGTTGGTCATATGAGTGTTAGTCACAATGGCAAAGTTATATTCAAAAATGTCCAAGGGGTCAGTCAGTAGTGGCTAACCTAGGTCCATCATTGGTGTGTTGTATTTGTATACCACTAGTTGGGGCCACCTGTGATGACCACCCAGTGGCTCCCCCTGGAACTAAAAAGACTAGGGTGGGTTGGTCAGTAGCGACCAATCTGACAATAATAACTAATCTAGGTTAGTCGTATAGGGAGCCAAAAAATGACTAACTAGGTTAGGCACTAGTGACTGAGAGATTGGTCGTATAGGGAGCCTAGGAATATCAGTGTACATACAGTGACCACCCACCCGTACCGCACACACTGCGGGGCACCAGGGGTCGCTGCACACTTGGCCCCCACAGCTGGCTCAGGAGGGGAGGGCAACTTTGGGAGTTAGCCCTTTACGGACGGCATAATGCATCCGTGCATTAACTATAGACGCCACATGTTATTTAATAAGTGCAGTAGTCTAAATTAGTTTCCAGGTCTATCCTTTAGAAGACACTGCTGTGAGTTGGCCATGATAATGATTAGAGGCTCTGCCCCGGAACCCCTTTCTTTTTTTTCTTTTTTTTTCTTTGGTCTTGGTCATCATGATGCATGAATGCAGACCTGGTGAGTAACTTGCCAGTGCTGCATTCAAGCATCATGCCGACCCTATGGGATTGAGACACTCCCGTAGGGTCGGCATGCTGCACCAATGCAGCACTGGCGAGTTACTCACTGGGGCTGCATTGGTGCATCATGATGACAAATGTCATATTTTAGCGACATCTGTCCTTAAAGGGTTAAAGACTTGTCTGGGGAGTAGACCAGGGCTGGGGCCGATACCTTTTGGGGAAATCCTTTTCCTACTGAATGATATTAGTTTTTGAAAGTTATAAAGTAGTTTTTGTCAACGGGGGGTGTGTTTCCTGTTGTCCAGATGCAGACACAGAATGCAGAACCAGACACACACAGGGAATGCGGAGACTGACAGAGAATATAAAGAGAGAAAAATCTTTTAAAAAAACAGACACAAAATGCAGAGAGAGGGCTAGAATACAGAGATGGACACAGACACACGCAGAGACAGAGACAAAATGACGGGATATCTTTTCCCACTAATTGATATTTCAATGTACCGTACTATAAGTGTTGGTATAATGTTGGCGATTACTGGATCCCCTAGGTCTACCTCCATTCTACATCTTGCCCCCCCTCCCCCCCCGTCTATTCCTGTTCACTCAAACACGTGCCAAGAGCACGCACCGTGACGAGAACAGCCTGCACTGTTAGAAGTTAATGTAGCTGAACAATAGAATCTACTCTGGATTTACAGTATATACAACGGAATTAGTGTTCATGGGCAGTAGTATATAATATACATATACATATCTATATATCTATATATCTATCTATATATATATATATATATATATATATATATATATATATATATATATATGTATATATGTATATATATATATAGATATATATAGATATATATAGATATATAGATATATAGATATATAGATATAGATATATATATATATACTACTGTAGCGCTAGGATGAGCCGACATAGATGACATAGACATAGATGACAAAGACATGGATACACTTTTGCCTAAATTCCTGACACACATTCTGAACAAGATAAAGGCCTCTTTATTACAACAAAAAAGAAAAAAATGAACCATATCCACCGGCTGACTACTGACCGAGCGTTGGGCGGAAGGGACGTGGGGCCAGCTTGGGGCGACCCCTGGTGTATATATATTGAACCATCATTTGCCGCCGCTTCCTAATATATTATTGTTATCCGGGTCAGATACCGTACATATATTCTGTTAGTTTACAATATAGAAGTATTTGTTTTGAAATACAAGATCTGCTATGCTTAAGCACTGGAAGTCATGCGCTCAAGCTCCTCGAGCTTTATATTGGACTTTGAATATTTGATATATTTGTAGCCAAAAATACTTGCTATTTTTGACATAAGCTAGAACATTGGAATTATTAATTAATAAATCATTATTTAGATTGGTATTAACATAAAAAAGAACTCGTAAAAATACAACTGGATGTACGACGATGAGTTTGGGTGTGCGGTATCGCACGGTGCACACGACTGGGCAGCAGGAGTGCGCACCGTGCAATACGGCACACCCAAACAAGTTATTATACCTAGCATATGACATTAGGAAGATTATAATAGATTACGATAGATATTACCATAGATATTAAGATAGATATCCCGGAATACCCATTTGCAAGTTGCCCTGTTTTACGCACCACCCCATCTGTTTGCGCACCATTTTCTGTAACTCACATGTCGCAATACAGAGGTGTATATTACACACATGACTAGTCCGGCACCTCTATGTTGTAGGAATAGCAATGTCATATGCTAGGTATAATAAAAATATCATCACATTGCATGAAGTAACCAAGGGTATGAAGTACAACCATTTTATACCCTGATTGTTGCCATTTTACCCATTATTCTAGGCATTAAATATAAGATTTAGACCATTTTTGCACAATCTTTCTAACTTCAAAGGCCAAACGTATGCCTGCCATCCCCTATCAAAGGCACTTTTATATTTTATACTTTTATATAAAAAATTAAAGCGAACCAAAGCGCCGACACCCTTCTTCCAGTGGGAGTTCAAACCGAATGGCTGAAAGACCGTCTTCCCGGATACAGCCAGACCTGGCTCATGCGCAGTGACACTCTAATGTTACCCGGCGGCTCCAACCTTCCCGCCTTGATTATACCCTATAAATGATATGCTTCCATTTCTCGGACCTTTAACTTTGAATACTATTTTTAGCTAATAAAGCTACAAAATAATGAAAATTTATTCCTATTCTTTCCGGAAACATCAAGTTTTTTCCCAGAATGCCATTGCATACAAGTGTAAAATTATTTTTGCAGTCAAGTGGAACATATAGGGGTTTTACATGTGAAGTTTAACATTTCTGTGTATAATGGTTGATATGAAAAGAAATCATGGAAATTTTTACATCTGTTTCAATTTTTTTGTGAAATATGAAAATACTTCGATTTTATATGACCTAGACTGCATGGAGAAAAAACATAAAGAGATTCTGTTAACTTTGATCACAGGGTAGCGACCCACCTTAACAGTGTAGTCGTCAATCAACTTGCAATAAGCCTGCAAGGTCCACAGGAAGACAGGGAAGTGGTATGGGGTACCACAGTGGGGGTATAGTAGAGAGGTGGTATATAGGGGGGGGGAGGGGGTAGTTTGGCGGTAAACACGGGGGTGCTGGCACTGACTAACAGACGCCCCTGGATGCAACACTTTGTCACACACCGCTGCATCTTAACCATTTAACGGCAGCATACTGCATTAAAGGGACTTTCTACTTGTCCCAGGATAACTGATGTTCTATTGACTTTTGCATATAACTCAGGATTATGTTAGTTTGATGTATTATCTAATAGAAAATCAAAAGAAATTGCCATGTCACGGTACTAACTTTCATGATACGGCCATTTGAGCAAAGGAGTACCTTAACTATAGAAATGAATAGGAAATCAGCACTTTCACATTATCTGTCATGGATAATCCCCTTCTTCTATTGATTTTGCAACCACACCTTGGGAATGTATAATGGACATCTATACAAACATTTTAGGACCAATAAAACAGGGGGTCACGGATGAAATGAGAAAGGCACGAATTTTGGAACAATATTTCTTTTGCCTTAACTATAGGATCCTATGGGTGTCCTAGCAGTGAATATATGTGAACAATGGAGGTATATTGTCCAAATAGCAAATACAAATAGTTGATTTCGGGAAAGTGGTCAATGTAGGAATATGAATACAGCTTAAAGAATACTTTTTATGAGCTTCGATTTTTGCCACCAGGTGGCTTCTGTGTAGGAACTAGCAATTCCCTTTAATGTACTATACCCTCATATAGAAAAGAAACAGCGTCAAAAAGGAGTCTAGGTTCCCTCCAGAATGACTCCCCGGTTTAGGGGAGTCCAGCTCGCCTAAGGGAGCCTAGGAAACTCTCTAGCTGGCCTAAGGGAGTCATCTGTGGGAGTCATATAGCTCTCTGGGTCATATGCCTTCCCCAGGTGACTCCCTTAGGTCATCCAGAGAGTCACCTAGGCTCCCTTAGGCAACCTGGACTCCCTTTAGACTCTGTTTCTCCTCTCTGTGCTTTGTTGTCATGATGCATGAATGCAGCCCTGGTGAGTAACGTGCCAGTGCTGCATTCAAGCACCATGCCGACCCTACGGGGTTGAGACACCCCTGAAGCGTCTTCATTATGCACCAATGCAGCCCCTGCGAGTTACTCGCTGAGGCTGCATCATGACGACATATGTCATTATTGGCATGTCACCCACCAGACCATGCAGGTCTATATTATTGATTGTACCCATGCATCATACAGACCCTCTGGTAGTGTATTAATCCTGTAAGGTTGCCATGATGCCTGAATGCAGCCCTTGCGAGTAGACTGCAGGGCTGCATTCATGCATCATGTGGACAAATGGTATAGCATATTATAGCACTGTGCGACCATAAAAGGGGTATAAACACGTCCCCAACTCTACAACAATTACAGACCAATGCCACAAGAAAGGGTGACTTCTTAGAAAGGTTTTTAACAATGGTATCTTCCCTCATTCAACAGTTTTGGAGAAAACTACCCAAATATACCATATTGCCAACATAACTGATATTCAGTTGCCATATTTCCTTATGTGTTAACACCAACATGGTTATTAGTAATCTGCTGAACAACATGAAAACACAAGTTATTTTTGGTAAACTACTCTTACTCCCCTCATGGGTCTATACTACCCTGCAGCACTGAAATAGACTTGTGACTTTATTTTTAAAGTGTGATATGTGTTCCCTGTGCCAAACTCTAGATTGTAACTCAAAATAGCTGGGACTGAGTCCAAGAATTTGTAAATAGATGCCATCTTATGTGTTAGGTGTTGGAGGAAGTTAGGCCAAAAATAAGCTTGTTTCAGGTAACATGGGCAGGAAATGTAGGGTCGGTAGGTCGGATTTTTTAAAGTACTAGCCAGCCTCTCCAAAGACCCTAAAGTTGACCAAAAAGGGCAAAAATACAGAGATTTCTTCAAAATTGCATAAAAAAACCTAGGGTCGGCCCTGTTTTGATAGGGTCGATATGGTGACCTGAAACCAACCTTCCTTTTTTCTGGCCTTATAATACACTGAGTACAGCCATAACATGTCTGCCAATTTGGTGGCTGCCCTGGGGATGACAGGGAAGCTCTCTCTCTGGTCACAAGGGGGGCAAAAAGATTGGGACGAAGATTTGGTGTGTCCCCAACACAATAACATATTGCGGAAAGAGATAATTGGACAACAGGTTGAGGTAGTTTGGGGAAAAGGTGTTTATGGTGGATGGTATGTCTGTCTCCACCTTTTTCAATATAACGCCTTATTTCAGGTTGTCCCACACTTTATTTAT